>CM034463.1:21942512-22046987 GCA_019925255.1 Litchi chinensis | reverse complement strand
CCCTAAACCCTAAACCCTAAACCCTAAACCCTAAACCCCAAACCCCAAACCCTAAACCCTAAACCCTAAACCCTAAACCCCAAACCCCAAACCCCAAACCCTAAACCCTCAAACCCTAAAACTTTGAAGATTGTTGCATGTGTATTGGTGTTGTTGTAATTTGAGTATATATCAGTGTTGTTGTGTTTATAAATATATTCAAGTATCAGTGTTGTATTCACAAAACTGTTGTTGCGTTTATTCGGGTATCAGTACTGTATTCGCAAAACTGTTATTGCGTTTATATATATAAATATATATCAGTGGTTTGATATATATACTGCATTCTGGTACTATTACAATAATTTGATTTTTGTTTATATGTTTGTATACTGCTGCACTTTGGATTTTAAATTGTGAATATAGTGCAGTAACTTCTGCACATTCGGGTATATTGCTGCATATTTGTTTACTGTTTATATATCTATATTCTGTTGTACATTGAGATTTTATTCGGGAATATATATATATATATATATATAAGTAGTTACTGCAATAAGATATTGATTGATTTTGTTTAAATTTATTGCAAATTACAATCAAAGAAATTGCTGATGAGTGTTCTGAATTTTGAAGCAGAAAATATTCTTGCTTTTCCTATGAACACTATGGCATCACAATCTGTGAACAATGTCTCCAAAAATCTGGATTGCTTGCCAGAAAAATTAAAGGGCCTAGACTTTAAGCGATGGCAGCAGAATATGTTTTTCTATTTGACAACCATGAACTTGGCTCATATTGTCAAGGAAGAGGTACCCAAAACGGATGAAGATCCAATGACCAAGGAAACCTTTTTAATAATAGAGGCTTGGAAGCAGTCTGATTTTCTGTGTAAGAATCATATTCTTAACAGACTTGATGATTCCTTGTATGATATTTACTCTTCATGTAAGACTGCTAAAGAAGTTTGGGAATGTCTTGAGAAAAAATACAAAACTGAAGATGCTGGGGCAAAAAAGTTTGTCATTGGAAAATTCCTCAAATACAACATGGTTGATAACAACACTGTCATCAAACAAGTTGAAGAGATTCAAGTGTTGATCCATGAATTGCTGGCAGAAGGTTGTTCTATCAATGAAGCCTTTCAAGTTGGAGCAATCATAGAGAAGTTGCCTCTTTCCTGGAATGATTTCAAAATTTATTTAAAACATAAACGGAGGGAGATGACAATGGAGGATTTGATTTTAAGGCTCCGAGTTGAAGAAGATCATAGAAAAGGAGACAAGATGGAAGCACCAAAAATTGCAGCAAACGCAAATGTTGTTGAAGGATCCAGATTCAAGCCTAAAAACCAGAATAATAAAGGCAAGAAAACTGCAAACAAGGCTGTCAAAGTACCTGGTCCGAAAGGAAAAGAATTTAAGAAAATCAAGAGCAGTTCCTGGGTTTGTGGCAAGGCTGGTCATAAAGCTCAATATTGCAAGTTTCGCAAGGATCAAACTCCTGGAAATTCTGGACAGAATACTGACAAGAATCAGGCCAATGTTACTACTATGGATATAGACCTTGTTGCTGTCATATCTGAAGTAAACATGGTATCTAATGTGAATGGCCGGTGGGTCGATACGGGTGCCACAAGATATATATGTGGAGACAAAAACTTGTTTGCAGAATTTAAGCAAATTTCTGGTGGAGAGAAGCTTTACATGGGCAATTCTTCCTCATCTGTGGTTGAAGGAATAGGAACTGTCATGTTAAAGTTCACTTCTGGAAAGATTGTCACTCTTACTGAAGTGCTGTACGTTCCTGAAATTAGGAAGAACTTAGTCTCTGGTCCTATACTTAGTAAGAAAGGGTTCAAATTAGTATTTGAATCTGATAAATTTGTATTGACCAAATCGGGAATGTATATTGGGAAAGGGTATTTAGCTGATGGAATGTTCAAATTGAATGTAATGGTTACTAATGTTATTAATAAAATAAATGATGTTTCTGTTTATACTGTTTGTATGTTTGATGTATGGCATGCTAGATTAGGACATATTAATAATAGGTCTATTTATAGAATGGTAAACTTAGGTTTATTACCAAAGTTTGATGTTGATTTAAATCATAAATGTGAAATATGTTATGAGGCAAAGTTTTAAAACAATTAAAGAAAGGTCAAATGAATTATTTGGTTTAATTCATAGTGATCTTTGTGATTTTAAGTCTATACCAACAAGAGGTGGGAAAAATTATTTTATCACCTTTATTGATGATTGCAGTAAGTACTGTTATGTATACTTGATTAACAATAAGGACGAAGCCTTGAATATGTTTAAGACATATAAAACAGAAGTTGAAAATCAAGTGAATAAAAAGATAAAAATAATAAGAACCGATAGGGGTGGAGAATACGAGTCCACCGCCTTTGCTGAATTTTTTGCAATAAATGGAATTATTCATCAAACAACTGCACCATATACTCCACAACAAAATGGAGTGGCAGAAAGAAAGAACAGAACTTTTAAAAATATGATTAATTCCATGTTGATTAATTCAGGTCTACCACATAGTTTATGGGGGGAGGCATTACTTACTGCAAATCACATATTAAATAGAATTCCATTTAAGAAGACTAATATGTCTCCTTATCAAATTTGGAAAGGACATTTGCCAACTTACAAAATCCTAAAAGTGTGGGGTTGTCTAGCTAAGGTTCAGATTCCTTTGCCTAAAAGAACGAAATTAGGACCTAAAACAATTGATTGTGTTTTTATTGATTTTGCTAAAAATAGTACTGCATATAGATTTTTAATCATTAAATCTGAAATTCCTGATATGCATGTAAACACAATTATAGAATCTGTAAATGCTGAGTTCTTTGAAGGAATTTTTCCTTATAAAGAATCGAGGTCTGGTTCATCAAATAAAAGACCACGTGATGAAAATCAAGATGAACCTTCCACTTCAAAAGTTCAAGAGAAGATCTTGGAACCTAGAAGAGGAAAGAGGACAAAAATTCCAAAAGATTTTGGACCGGATTTTATGAGTTTCTTGACTGAAGCTGAACCACAAACATACAAAGAAGCCATGTCATCACCAGAAGCTCCTTTTTGGAAAGAAGCTATAAATAGTGAAGCTGAATCCATTTTACAAAATCATACATGGGAATTGGTTGACTTATCACCTGGAAGTAAACCGATAGGTTATAAATGGATTTTTAAAAGGAAGATTAAAGCCGATGGAACAATTGATAAATATAAGACACGTTTGGTTGCTAAAGGATATCGGCAGAAAGAAGGAATAGATTATTTTGATACCTATTCTCCGGTGTCAAGAATAACATCAATCAGGATGTTAATTTCTATTGCTGCTTTACACAATATGGAGATACATCAAATGGATGTAAAAACAGCTTTTTTGAATGGAGAACTAGATGAAGAAATATACATGGAACAACCAGAAGGTTTTGTGGTTAAAGGTCAAGAAAATAAAGTTTGTAGACTTGTTAAGTCTTTATATGGACTTAAACAAGCTCCAAAACAATGACATGAAAAATTTGATCATACAATGCTAACACACGGATTTAAAATAAATGAATGTGATAAGTGTGTTTATGTTAAGAATATGAAAAATTCTTGTGTGATGGTATGCTTGTATGTAGATGACATGTTGATAATGGGTACGAGTAAGGATGTCATAAATTCAACAAAAAAGATATTGAGTTCAAATTTTGATATGAAAGATTTAGGTCAAGCAGATATCATTTTAGGAATTCAAATCAAAAGAAATAATGATGGATATATTCTTACTCAAAATCATTATGTGGAAAAAATATTAAGGAGGTTTAATCAATTTGATTGTAAACCTGCTGTGACACCTTTTGATACAAATTGCAAATTAACGAAAAATACTGGAAAGTCAATTTCTCAATTGGAATATTCACAGATAATTGGCAGTCTAATGTATCTGATGAATTCTACTAGGCCCAACATTGCTTATTCAGTAAGCAGACTTAGTAGATATACAAGTAGTCCTGGACGTGATCATTGGGAAGCATTGATCAGAGTATTAAGGTATTTAAAACATACCTTAGATTATGGACTACATTATACAAAATATCCACCAGTTTTAGAAGGGTATAGCGATGCTAATTGGATCTCTGATAGCATAGAATGCAAATCAACTAGTGGATATGTTTTTACATTAGGAGGAGCTGCAGTATCATGGAAATCCTCAAAGCAGACGTGTATAGCACGATCTACGATGGAATCAGAATTTATAGCACTAGATAAAGCTGCTGAAGAAGCAGAATGGTTAAGAAATTTTCTTGAGGATATTTCAGTCTGGTCTAAACCTGTGACAACGATATGTATACATTGTGATAGCATGGTAGCTCAAGCCAGAGCAAAGAACAGTGTATGTAATGGCAAGTCAAGACATATTAGGCGTAGACATAACACTATTAAGCAATTGCTCTTAAATGGAGTAATTTCCATTCAATATGTAAAGTCAAAGGAAAATATAGCAGATCCTTTGACAAAAGGCCTACCGAGAGAGCAAATTAAGCTTACATCGAGGGGAATGGGCTTAAAGCTAATCTAATAAGTTGAACCTGGTAGAAACCTAACGTAGTGAATTGGAGATCCCATGGTCTAGGTTCAATAGGCAAACTAATCGGGTAACAACTTAATAAAAAGACACATAAAGATTGACCCATTCCTATGATAGATGATGTGTCTATAAAAGAAGAAAGATTAGGATATGCTTTGCATTTAATGACATTAAAAATGTCACCTATATGATGGTAAATGTGGGGTCGCATTTATGAGAATAGGAAAATTGGCTAAATTCTCTAAAGCTATCATGAAAATCAGGATCTGTTCAGGACCAAAATGAACAAAACCGTATGAACTATTGAATACAGTCAGTGTTGTGTATGAGACTTATTGCCTTGATTTACTACAAGAAAGTGAACAGTTCAAGATCATTATATCTACTGCGTCACTAAGTAGATCCGATATACTCTCATTATGGTAAGTTCAAGTTCAAAAGACACTTCTCCTGAAATACAACACTACTAATACTCTCCAATGCATTTGCATATCATATCATTAAAATGTTATTTATTTGAAGAAAGAGATTCTTGTTTCAAATGTGGGGTATTGTTGGAAAAACTAAATATATTATGTTTGAAACAGAGAATCTCATAGGAACCCATCATAGATTAGGCCTTGGGCCTGGGTGCCTGGGTTCTTTGATTTAAAAATATATATATTTAAATTTAAATTCAAATAATGGCAGTGTTTGGGAACAGACATGACTGTTCTAATAGTCACGTATTACACTATAAATACAATAACCTTTCCCGTTGCAGTAATATAGAAAAACAAAAAATTCTTAATATCAGTCATTCATATCATCATTCTGAGATTGGAGAAAAGTATTCAAGTGTTTGTCTGGCTTCTGTATTGTCTGCTTTGATACAGGAGAACGATAGTTGTATCCTGGGGCAAACTCCATCGGTCCTTCAAGCAGTGAGAAGGGGAGAAATTTTGTCTAAGGACATTGCAATCTTGCAAGCCTCTATCAATATATTAAAGTTAGTGATTTACGATAATTAATTTTCTTTTTATACATATATTCGTGTGTGTTTTATACATATATATATTATTGATTGTTAATTACTATACTGATATTTACTGATCTAACATTTACGTGGTTCGGTATAAAAACCTATGTCCACGGGCGCTGCTGAAAACTTCCACTACTTCCAAAGAAAATATTACAAAATCTGGGCAAGATCCCAAAACCCAGAAACAAATGGGGAGAAAACAAGAATAATACAAATATATGAATATTTTTAGTTCTTGTTTTTCAATACAAAAGTAATTAGCTAAAGAGCCTATTTATATCCCACTAAAGCTTCCACCACATTATTTTCTTCAGATGTGGTATGCTAATTAAACTAAAAAAACATTCATCAGATGTGGGATGTTAATTAAGCCAAACTCAACATGTATTACAAGGGTCAGTCTTACATTAATCATATGTTACATATGATGTTCAAATATTTCTTTCGTGTATTATGAGAATAGCTAATTGTACCACAAAGACGTTTAATCTTACTAATTTACAAATCTCTTACTTGATCAGTATCAATATTCAAAGAAGCTCAAAGACTTTAAGCACCGATATCAGTGTGACAAATTCTCTTAAACGTGTAGCTATGTTATTGAAACAGGCCATTGCATTCAACTTAGAATGTGATAGTTGTCAAGAAGTAATATAGATAGATCGAAAATGTTGCACATAAGCCATGTAGCTTTCACAGAACAATGAAACAATGAATTTAATTGTAAAAGCTTTTAAATTCGAAGTGGTCACGAAACTTACGGTTATTGGAGAGGATAGATCGTTCATGGAATTTAACTTATAAGGGTCACTTAAGAAATGTTACACCAAGAGTGGCACTGTGGCAGTCAATACCTTGAAGCTATCACTTGCATGCCAGTCAAGCTTGGATGTCCTATTTTGATTAATCAAACAAATACAGGTTAGAAGAATTTTCTCATGTTGATGTATATAATATACATTGACGTAACTAGTTGCAGCATACAAGGGTAGCCAAAGTTTGTAGGCATGGCCATTGCTATACATGTTCATGTCAGCCTTGTTCTTTTGTTACCTCTATTGACAGTTGCTGATCAAACTAGTAACATTAGTTTGGGCACATCCCTTGTTGCCTGGGACAAGCCCTCTCCCTGGCAATCACCTTTCGGGGAATTTGCGTTCATCGAAATACAGCATCAAGACGTGTACTTGCTTGCTGTATGTTTTAACAAAAGCCCAGATATAACTATCATTTGGTATGCAAATGGAGATAGTCCACCACCACAGGAGTCCAAAATTGAGCTCATTAATGATGGCCATTTCAAACTCACTAGACCAAAAGGCCAAGATATCTGGCCTGAGTCCACAGTTGATGGGGTGGCCTATGCTGCAATGCTTGACAACGGAAATTTTGTGCTTGTAAGTAGAGATTCTAGTTGTGCATGGGAGACCATCAAGAATCCAACCAACTCTATCTTGCCAAGTCAAGTTATGGGTATTGGTACGTAGCAAGCTGTTTTCTATGCAAACAGAAAGAAACTACTCCATGTTAGAATTATTTTCAAAATAATACATCACATTATATGATTTGGTATGATGATTAAATGAGGGTTGATGATTTGATCAAAACGTATGATCAAATGGTGTGACTTTATCATAAAATGTGACTTTATGTAAAGATGTGACCTTTATGGAATGGTGTCATCTGAAACCATAGGATTAAATGTGGAAGTTGTAATATTGATCCAATAACTAGATTCAATTTCATTTGAATTGAAAAGTTATGATGGAAGGTTGCAACTTATTATAAAAGAGTGTAACTCTTATGAAGAGGTATGATCTGAATCGTCACATTAAAAGTAAATCTATAAGTAAATGTTGCAAGATGGATCCAATGGTTTAGATTTAAAACTATTCAAAATGAAAAGTCATGATGAATGGTTGCAACTTTTCATGAAATGGTACAAAACATATTATAAATAGGCCAACCATTTCATTTATTTCCTACACCAACATTTGACCAATTTAGAGAGTTTGGTCAAAGTGTTATTTCCCTCATTTTCTCACATAAATAAATACATTTTATTATATTGTTTTCTTGCATAAACAAACCAATGTTTCATTAATTGTAGTGATAGAATATTGTATCTTGTTGGGGTTGTCGTCAAAGGTGTTCATGGTTTAAAGCGTTAGTGCATAACAATATTAAACACTCAACTTCATTGTATCTTGGAGGCATATTTGTTTAATTCCGTTCATCACTCGATTGGTGGGAGCAAATAGTGTAACATCCAAATTATTCCCTAAGTGTTTAAGTAAAAATATATAAATTATATTTTACTTAATAAATAAATAATATTTAAAATTAGTAAGAGTTATATTTTTATAAGAATTTGTATGTGATAAAATTTTCTAATTAGATTAAACTTTTAAAGTTATTTTGTTTAAATTAAAAAGGGTAAGGTGGTTTGATAAGAATAAGAAACTGCACTGTATAAAATTCTTTATCTTCTTCATTAAACCTTGAAAACCACTTTTCAAGGAAAAAAAAATTCTTCTTCGCTTTTGACAAATAACTCCTACAAGGTTCTTTGAAAGAAAATTTAATTTGGAAATCAAGAAGACTTTATAAGGTTTGTAATCATATTTTTTTAATATAGTTTATTTAAACACTCGGAGAATTAATTCTTTGGTTAAGATTGTTTAGGAAGAAAAAGAAACCTTAGGTATATTAGTTTCCTTTTATGTTATTGTTTGTTTATGAATTTTTAGGCAAGCATAAACTAACTAGTGCCTATTTCGAAAATTATAAGTTATGCATATATTTGATTTTGATATTATGGTTTTCTATTTTAAAAACTAGATCTTCTAAATTTTATTTTAAAATTGGTTTTGTGAAAATATTATAAGTATGTGAATTATTATAAATTTTTCTTTCTGAGAAAAAAATGTTGAAATTTTATAATATTATGCACTGGTCTGATTATAAAATATGTTTTATTAAGTTTTATTTCTCCGAAAATTCTAAAATTTTATACAATTGTTTGTACACATATCAGGTATTAACTTGGCAATTTTTATAATTTTTGAAAATGTATGTTAAAAGTTTTGATTTTTCTTATTTGAGGTGTTGAATTTGTTTAGTGTCAGACAACATGTTTGTCGACGTGATTTTCTGGTCGACGAGAATTCACTTCCCAATATCTGTAATCAATGTAAGAAAAGACAAAAAGTAAGAAATGTAGATGACAGAGAACAAAGAGCAACATAGAACAGAAGACTTTTAACGTGGTTCAGCGAGTGCACCTGCGTCCATGACTGTCTCTCAATAATCCAGTAGAGTGACAGTATATTATTGATTGTGTATTTACAATGAATTCAGCCTCTTATTTATAGAGAAGAGAGGTGTTACAAATCGGATAACAATAAAATAGGAAGATAATTAAATTAAATTCATTTTCTGATCGATTGGAGCAAAATCAAGAAACTCCCTTGTAAATCCCGAGATCACTTTGACTGAGTTCAAATTTGAATTAATTTTCGTTTCTAGTGAGAGAGTCATGATCAAATCAGGTAACTGCCTTTTCTGGAAGGTTTCGTCGTTTAACTGACTATTGAACGAGCTGTACACTTTATCGAACAATCTAGAGCTGGGCCTCGCTGAGTAGCGAGCTATATATAGAGCGAACTGTGGACCAATCTGTAGATTGGTTGTGACGCAAGCTGTGGAGCTCGCTAGACTTGAAGTTAAAAATTGGGTCTTGTCTACTGAGCCTTTTTATTGGATAGACTTTGTTGGGCTTTTATCAGGCTTTCACCAGCCCATTTAGTGAGTCTGGAAAATACACATAACATCAGCCCCCCAGCTCTCAGTTCGTTCTGCGAATTGGGAGCTCGAGCTCGCTGGTAAAAGAAAACTTAAATTGTTGTTTCGCTCTCTTTCAAATTCATTCCCATCAGTTTTCAACACGTGGTAATCGTTGAGACAGCAACTGAACTGTCATTGACACGTTTCGTGCCACGTGCATTTAATGTGCACGTCTATCAACTGACGGCTGCATAATTACAAAGTTGTTTCTCGTGCTGCACCATTGGATTCGATGCGGTTACATGTCACTTAGATCGGACGGTCAGGGCTTGAGCTTGTCCACCTATATAAAGTGGTGGAGCCCTTTCGTTTTTTTTTTCATCTATCATTTTCTTCCAGCCACCAAGTTCTCTTTTGCCATTCTCTTGCCGATTCTTCACAAATTCTTCAACTTCAGTCACCACTTTTACATCTTCGAAAAAAATTCACGATAAGCTTTTGTCGATTTCAAACCTTCAGTTTTTGGTTTATTTTTGTTAAGTTGATATTGCACTGTATTTGTGTTTTGCTTTCTGATTTTACCATTGCTGTCGTTCTGGATGCTTTGCATTCTTGATGTTGAATATTTATTATTTTGGGTTTGTTGTCAAGCATGATTTTTCAGTTTCTACTAATTTGATCCTGTAGCTTGTTTGCTTGCGACCTAATTACTGTTTGTGGCTTGTCATGCATACGAATTGTCGGATTAGGCACCTGTAGATTACTAATTCGCAAGTCGTTTCTTCATAGGTTAAGCCCCCCACTGTGTGAGCAATCTGTAAGATGAGGGAACTTAGAAAATCATTTGCATTTTAGGAATCTGCTCGTTGTGACCTAACCATACCCCTTTTGTATAGATGTCTTCAAGTGGAGCTTGCGATGTTAATGAGGCAGCTCAAAATGAAGAGCAAACCGAAGCTCGGGTCGTTCCGGAAGCAGTTCGTCAACTCGTAGCAGAGCGGCAAGCTCGCGAGGAGAGTGAAGCTCGTCAAGTGTTCACACACTATTCTTCTTCAGTAGATCTTTTCGAGCTGTTGGGACTCGCTCTTCTATTCCATATCCCTAGGGGCTGTCGTGCGATGTTACCCGTTTCAAAAAACCATGCGTGCTATCCTTCGATGGGGTACGTCGCTGTCAGTACCCAACATCTCGAGTATGGATTAAGGTTCTTAATTCCTCTTTATCTGATCGAGTTCTTGAACACGGTCAAGCTCGCGTCATTTTAGTTGACACCAAACTCATACTCGCAAGTGACCTCGTTAACTCTGGCTTTTCTTAGAAATGACCTTCCTCCCCCTACTCCAAAAATCATACAACACCTTTACAACATCAAGATAGGAAGTACTTCAAAGGATGGAAAGCGAGATGACGTTTATTATCTTACAGCTCGCCAATCGGAATACAAGGACCTCCTGCCCCGAGGAGATGCGAAAGGTAAATCTAATGTAGGGGCATACAAGACTAACTGGTTTCTCGTCTCATGCCCTTCTCTCGTAGATCTAAACAACTTCAGTTTTGTTTTAAACTCAAGTATGCAAAAAAGGAAATGAAAATTCATCACTAATCACCAAAAATATTTACAACAATACAATCTAAAATGCAAGTGCATTTCCAAATGTAATATAGTCAACCCATATACACGAATTTACATAAGCATCGTGCATGACTCGCCCACCTATATGTTTAAAATGGAAAGCTCATCGTTCCGTCCAACGGTAGCACTCAATGGAATGTAAATAAACTACATAATAGATAAACAGGTTAGTGCAACAAAATTATATAATACCACATGCACCAATATAATAAACTTAAATCTTGTTCATTTTCAAAACTTTCAAAATCTTAATATTTTCTTCCAAAATCCCCATGTATACCCTCAAAGTGTTCTATCCATCACTAGCGATTTTATTTAACGTCAACGTGAAGCTACTGCAGTATCTAAACCACTACGATACGAAATTTACTGCATTGCACGTAGGGTGATAACTCTCATAACTAAGCAACTACAATACGAAATTTTCTGCATCGCAATTGTAATGCTAAAATTCTAGGTGACTACGAGCGAAATTTTCTGCATCGCAACGTAGCGCTATACTTTCTAGGAAACTTAGCAACTACGGACGGAATTATCTGCGTCGTTGCATAGTGCTAACTTCTCTTTAATTTGAGCGATTACGGACGAAATTTTCTGTGTCGTCACATAGCGCTAAATCTCATATAGTTTTAAGGCATATACATGAGTTTTTAAAACTAACTCATCGAGTACAAAAGCACAAAACTAACTATTTTTGGAACTTTTAAAAACTTTATTGATTAAACTCTTTTTAGGAACAACTTAAGATTGATTTTAATTACTTTATGGATTCCATAAGAAATCCACCTACTCAATATTTGAACTTTGAAAGCTAAAAACTATTTTTATTTCCATTTAACACAATAGTCAAAACTTGAAATAGAATTTAAAGTAACCGCAAGTGGTGAAACACTTACCTAAATTCGCACAAGACCACGTCAAACGTCTCCACGAGTCTCACGTGCTACGGTAGCTCGCTCTTCATCTACACATCACTTTCTTATTTAAAATAAGCTTTATAAACTACACACACATTGCTTTTAAACTTTAAAAATTCAATACAATGCACTTTTTAACTATAATTTTCTCTACTCACTTCTAACTTAACCGAGACTCTCTAATTTCGATTTCTTCATAAAAGTTTCAGTTATACACCCCTAGGGACACCCTCATGCAGTCCGTATAATTTTTAGAGGTCTGAAACGAAAAATTGAAATTTTAAGCCTCATTTGACACCCTATAACAAAATGTAACGCAGCAGCCTACTCAGGGCTCTGTTTTCCTTTATTCTTTTTCCTACGGTCCTATTATCTCACATTCTGGTCACATGTCAAATTTCATCAAAAAATTCTATCGTTTGCTATGTCAAATCTAAGAAAAACGCCCTATTTCGGGCACTTTTTGATGCACTTTTTCGCATCGGATGAGCGGCGATGGTTTTTCTTTCATATCTAAGCTTCTTTTACTTAATTATGATCTACTAAATTCATTCCAGGCAATAAAAATTACATTTACATAGTTATTTTACTTATCGACTCTCTAACGACATTATGTTGAGTATAACTTGCACAATTTTTATCGAAATCGATCCGTTTCAAAACCTATGATTTTCTATGACTCATAGGTATCATTTGAGATGTAGAACAACACATATAAGTCAGATTTGCACAGGTTATGTCTATCCTATGGCTTGAGCTCGGGATTATCAAATTGCTCAAAACTACTACTATTGAGCTTCTATCACTTCTCTATACTTTCCTAACTTTATTTACTCTTAAATTTGAGTTCAAAACCATCTAAACTCAGAGGTTATCTATTGTTCTTCATGTCCCTAACACACCCACAAACACTACTTTTTCATTTTAACACTCACAACTCACTCAAAATTTTTGTCAAATGCTTAGAGTGCATGAAAACCAATTTTGTTTCCACTGTTATTAAGCTTATGGCAGCCTTTTTTATACAACCCTAACAAACCATTCACACTCAACAACATATCATTTAAATCTCTACATCACCTAGTTAGGGTTCTACACTTGTTTAAAGTGTAGAACTCCTAATACAGCACAATAAAATCAGCACAGTTCTCATCAGTTCATACTAGTCCAACCTCATGTGTTTACTCATTTAAAACAACTCTAAACTCAAGAAAACTATAAGAATTACCTTTATCTTACTTGGGTTGGGTGGTTCTAGCTTGGAGACAGTTTAGAGGGGTGATTGAAGGCTCAAAATTTGCTTGATCTTCCACATTTCTTTTCTACTGTCCAACTTCACCTTTGCTGGTTTCGGTTCTGCTTCTCCTTTAGACAGCTTCTGTTCTGCTTCTAAAGTCACAACCACTCTCTTTTCTTTCCTCAAAATTTGTCTAAATGTTGTATATATATACTTAACATTTCAATAAATGACTCTCATGTCCTTTCATCCTTCACTTCATGCCACTTTCTCTCTCTTTTTATTGTTTTCATGGCAGCTTGCTATTTGCTTCTTCACTTGTTAATTTTTGCTTCTAATTGATTTGTTTATTCATCTCATTAAAATTTTATAGAATGTCAAGCTTGTCCCATTTGATTATTTGACTATAACCAACCTTTTATTTTAATTACACTAGTAATAGACCACTAACTTTAAATAATAATTCCTATAGTTTTTATTTTTGAACTTATACACAATACCACTTATGATTTATCTCTCATTTGGGGAAGGACTACTTTACCCTTCCTTAACTTTTTCTTATTAATACGATTATCGTATAATCCTATACGATCGTTAATTCTTTAATGTCCTTGGTTAGGTTATTGTTGTCTAAATCTATTATGTTAACTTTATCATCTAGTTTCTAACACTAAGAAGTTAAAAATTGAGACTAAGGGTTTACATTATGTATATGTGAATATATAGGAAATATTTCTAGGGTACCCTAAGGATTAATGAGTCTTCACATTTGTTTGGTGATGACAAATCAGTGCAAGTGGGAGGACTCGTTGATGATCACAACTAGGGTCTGGCTCTTACCTTCGGGCATGAGTGTTCTAATTTTGAAAATTAATTCCTCACTTGCACTTGCCCTGTATACATTAGTTATTGATAGGTGATTTTAGCTCCATTATGTGTTATGAAAGTCCCATTATGTAGTAAAGTATAAAAGGAACCTAAAAAATCTATTATGATATTTGATAAATTTCTGATTTGGTAAATTGATTATGAATATGAAATTTATGATTTTGATATTTATTAAATGTATATTCATTTTATATATATTATGTTAAAAAAAAATTAATATCATTTAATATGCTTACTGAGTTTCCAAACTCATTTAATATGTTGTGATTTCAGATGATTGAGGATTCTTACTACGCTGAGGATGGATTGGCATTTCAGTGTTGGTTTTTGGTTTCTTAGGAAATAAGTCTATATATCATTTGAAGATTCTTAGGAACTTATTTAGTTTGGTTAAGAACTTTGATAGTTATATTTATTTATAAATACATTTTTTTTTTTTAGATTTCTAGTGGTTATTTAATAATATGTTAGTTCATATTTTGATTTTCGGGTCAAGGTATGACAAATAATGTCTTAAGGAAAACGACATTTGTATTGTGCCTTAAAGCTACAAAACTAGCACTATAGTAATTTTCATTTTATAGGTATTTCGTTAGATGCATATAAAAAGTACAATGAAGATTTTAGCTCAACTTGGTAACTCTCAATATAAAGTACACACAATTTTGAATTTTTCTCCAACACTCCAAAAGACGATTCCAACTCCACTTGAAAGCAGATGGTGATGTTTTGCTCAATCTAAGTTCATTGCCAACAGAGTTCCCATATGAGCCTTATTTTCATACCAATACTATTGATGTTGTTGATGAGATGAATTCAAGAAACCAAATAGTCTTGAATGAGTCAGGTTACCTTAATGTGGTCCTCAGGAACAGAAGGGTGGTCACACATACAAAGATTATAAAAACAACTTGTAACCACCGTATTTTATATATTCATAAATAATTATTGATTTAATTAAATATTATAATTGAGAATGATATATTGGTTAATTCTGATTTCTTAAAGGAAGGTTTGTAAGATTTCCATTAGTAAGGCTATAACTGACTTGTTTTCTATTTGAGGGAGATTTGGTCAACTAGTGTCAAGTTTCCTATTTTGTTGTAAATAATATCTAGTTCTGTTTTCTTTTTCTTTTTCTTTTTTAATTTTATAAAGAAATTTTGATTATCCTTTATTAGGGAGCAAATCACTCCTTTATTTTTGGCTACCTATAAGTCAACTATTATGGTGTATATAGTAGTATAAAACTATTTTATTCTTTTTTAAGTGAAATGCACGCAAAAAAAAAAAAAAAAAAAGAAGCACAAACATACATGTACACTTTCTCTTCGTATCAGCATCATTATTGAAACGCGATTTTTAGCAACATCGAAAGATTTACGGTTGATTTGAGAGACAATAGAAGTGGATAGGTTTTCTATTTATTTCTTTTCCTCTCATCTCAAATTCATGATTTGGTTCTAGGAATATTAAGAACTGATTTGGTTCCTTGGTTTTTGCACAAGAGTGTGTTAGGCTGGATTTTTGGACTTTGACATAACAGCCGAGGTTAGAATTTGGTTCATTGGGCTATACTTCACGGAAAAATTATGAAATTTTGCATGTGATGAGATTGATGTGTCTACTACTTAGATATTAAATTTTGTAATTTTCTGTTAAACATATTAAGAGATATAAAATTCGGAAAGGGTTGTGGTTAGAATTGAAATTTGCAATACACATTTTTTATCTTTGAGGTTTTGACATTTTTGAGCATGTTATTGACAGTGGAATGATTTGAAAATTTGTCTTTAGGTTACTCTATATGTCTTGTGTCTTCACGCAAAATTTTGTAGCAACTGAACCTTTAAATAATTAAATAAAAATGTGAAAATGAGAATATATATGATTGGGAAAGTTAAATACTCAAGGTAGGTTTTTAGTAAGGGATTGTTTTGATCCTTATAGGTGCTCTTTTAGTGTTGTATTTGTAACAATGTTTTAGTTATAATTGTATAGGGCTTGATTGATTTTTCGAAATAGAAATAAGTTGATTTGGATTGTTCCAGATAAATAAATTTTTCATGATACATATTATATTGTTTTCTAGTAATAAATTTAGCTTTTATAATTGAATGTTTTTTATTTTATTTGCTGTAATTTTATCTTAAATAAAACATATCTTATATTTTAATTATTGTTTTCTAAAAATGTTTTCAACAAATATATTTGAACAATCTTTTATAAAATACACACAAAAGTTAAACTTTCACTAAATACTAGGTTTTATAAAAATATATACAAAGGTTTGTTTAAGCGAACATGAAATTAATATTGCATATTTTTAATTTATTTTATTCTTAAGATTCATTAAACATGAAAGTATGTAGTGACTAAGATTTTGGGAATTGTTTATTTATATGAAATATTATAAAATGTTTTGGTTCATTGTCCATAATTCCGCTATTGTTTCTATTGTTCCAACTGAGTTATTCTGTGCACATCTACCATTACCGTTATCGTTACCAATACTGTCAAGTCACACAAGTATATATGACATACCGTTACTTTTACTGTAGGTATTACGTGATATTAGCTACTAGTTTTTATTTAATAAATGTTTATTTGGATTTGTTTAATAATATATTAATTGATTTTCAAAGATAGAAATAAGTAGATTTGGATTGTTCTAGGTAAGTAAATTTTTCATAGCACGTATTATGTTGTTTTCTAGTAATAAATTTAGTTATTATAACTGAATGTTTTCTATTTTATTTGTTGTCATTTTATATTAAGTAAAACATATTTTATATTTTAATTATTGTTTTCTAAAAATGTTTTCGACAAATATATTTGAACAATCATTTACAAAATACACACAAAAGTTAAGCTTTTACTAAATACTAGGTTTTATAAAAGTATATAAAAGGTTTGTTTAAGTGAACATGAAATTAATATTGCATATTTTTAATTTATTTTATTCTCAAGATTCGTTAAACATGAAAGTATATAATGCCTATGATTTTGGAAATTGTTTATTTATAAGAAATATTATAAAATATTTTGGCTCATTATCCGTAATTCCACTACTGTTACTATTGTCCCAACTGGGTTATTTTGTGCACACCTACTATTATTGTTACCTATACCGTCCAGTCACGCGAGTGTATATGGCACACCGTTACCATTACTATAGGCATTACGTGATATGAGCTACTAGTTTTTTTTTTTTAATAAATGTTATTGTTATAATACATATTTATCTTATATGGTTCATTTATTGAAAATGTTGTAAGTGTTTTATAGTTTTCAAATGCTATGTTGAATTTATTTATTGAGTTGACAACTTACCCCTCTTCATAATATTTTTGTAAAGTAGCTACATTATGTTGGAAGATTGATTTTCATATTAGTTAGGGAATGATTTCAAAAAAGAACTAGTGGCTATAGTTTGTCTTTTACTATTTTAGTTGGAGAACTATTGTCCTTTTTAGTTTTATATATTTGTACAATTTGATTTCCAATTATTTTTCATTTTTCATTTTTTATTTTATTGTTACATTATTTTATTAGTTACGGTTTGACTTTAAGCTTTTAATAAAGAATATTCTGAAATTAAAGTTTTATTGAGTATCATTTTATATTTCTTGTACTAGAATTTGGGGTGTTACAGAACTGCACTTCTTAGTAGAGAAGAATATTACTATCGTGTAACACTTGATTCTGATGGAATTTTCACACAATATGCTCACCCCAAGACTCAGACAAATGGGAGCTGGATTCACAACTAGTTCCCTGTCTGGTTTGCACTAGATGACATCTACTTATATGGTAATGGTGATGTTGGTAGTGGACCTTATGGATTCAATAGCTATTGCAGGCTTGATGAGAATAGGAGGCCAATTTGTGATTGCCTTCCAGGGTTCTCCCTTTGGGATGTTGACAACAAGTTTAGTGGTTGCAAGCAAGACACAACTCAAAGTTGTGATCAAGAGAGCAGTTCATGAAGACAGTTTTGGACGTCTAGTTGGATACGCAATGTTTCCACAGGTTACATTCCTCTGTTAAATGGGTATGCAATGCAAGGACAAGAAGATAAGACTTGTTAGATGCTTGCTTGTATCACCTTGATCGGTTATAGAAAAATTATTTATGTATGACATCTATTTGGCTGTGTCTCCCTAGTCCAAATCAATGAACATGACTAGTTCTAACATATTGGTATTAAGTGACTAAAATTAACAAGATTGAGGATCAAGATATGTTTAAGGTTGACAGTGATGGAACCAAGGAAGCAAGCCTATGAATTGTTTGAGTATTAATGGAGGACCTATGACAAGGGCTCGAGCTAAAAGCATGAAGAAATGAGCTCGTTTAAGAGATTTGGACCAAAAGCCTAGCACAACATGGCTTGGACGGCTTGGAGGGGATATCGAGGCTTCAAAATGTCATTCAAATCCAAGACCTAGTCCAAGAACATCATTCTTGAAGCTTAGATAGCAATTTTAATGCAAATTGGGCTATTATTTATGTGTTTATATTAGTTTAGGCCTAATTTATATTATGGGTTGGGTTTTTTTAAATTAGTTTAGTATATTTAATTTTATTAGGCCTTTAATTATTGGGTTAAGATATTTAATTAAATTGAAAGTCCAATGTGTGTGTGTTTAAAAGAGTAATTGTATAGGGTTAATTAAATTAGGATTTATTTTAGTTTCCTATTAAATTTAGGATTGTATGCCTATAAAAGACTTGTTAAACCTAAAATTTCAATAAGATTGAATAAAGTTTAACTTTTCTCCATTATTCTATTGAGAACTTTGAGAATTATATTAAGAATTGTTCTTGATTTATTAACCTCGACTTATCTCTTACATTTTCATCTATTTTTTGGGAGTGGCGTTGTTATATCTTTAGTTTTTAGTTATTTAATCAACGGGTCAAAGATTTTCTTTAATCTGAATTAATTTTCTTAGGGTTGTGTTTCAATATGATCGCGAGTGTCGTATTTTTGTATACAGAATTCCCATCAAACAAAAAGTATACACAATGTGTTGAAGCTTACATTTTCGAGTCAAGCCTTGGTATTGCATCAATATCAATTGTCTTCTGATGATCACTCTTACATTTTCCTGCATACATATCTATATCAAACACAATGCGCGCACTTATATGAACTACAAAAATGCTTCCAATTTGACTAAGAAGACATGTTGTGCATAGCTAATATAGTATTGAACAAGACCAACAAATGTTTTGTCGATTACTTTGAACAATTGTAGAAAGAACGTCCAAATACCAAAACGAAGGAAACGTTAATAGAACTTATTCTTTAATTGTCCTACTTGACCAGTTTACATAATTTCATAAAATGAATGCTTAATTCACCAATACTGAATTAAGCATTCATTTTATGAAATGTCTAAAAGAAATACAACCCTTCATGTTTTCTTTGTGAATAAATAATTTTAAGGCTATGTCTCTATAATTTGTACGCTATGAAAGACAAAGCAATAAGTTGAAAATGTATAAATGAACTATTGTATTCTTAGACTACGTTTAACATGCAAAATTGGGAGTACAAATGAGAATGAGATTGGAAATGATTGAATTGAATTAAAAAATTATTATCTCATGTTTGATAGAACTTGAGATTGAATTAAAATTATACCATATCATATTTGATATATGGATTATGATTGAATTGAAATAAATTAATTTAAATATTTCAATTATATACTCAAAATTAATTTTTAAAAAAAATTCTTTAAAATTTTGAAAATAAGAAAAAACAAATGGAGATCCACTAGCTTGGTGGAGCTTCACTATTTTCAACATCATCACGATGAACAGCCCAGTTCGACCATCTTCAACATCATAAAAAACATCCAAATCAGCACCCATATCACTCAACAAATCAACAAAACAACACTCAAATCATCTTCCACCAAATCAACACCCAAAACAATACCCATATCATTTTCCACCAAATCAACAGCCAAATCATCTTCCACCAAATCAACACAAAACATCAAAACAAAAACACAAAATCAACACCATCTTTGGTTCTGGGTTCGATTGAACCAATATCAATCAAAAAAGAAATTGAAGAATTTGGAGGGTTGGGATGAAGATGAAGAGGATAGCAGCAAGAGAAAGAGCAAGAGAAAGGGAGATAGATAGAGAGTCAAATGAAGAGAACAAGGAGAGAGAGCTCATTCTCATTCGGTCGAAACCCAGGAGTTGACTTGGGAATGTACAGAAATTCATAGAGGTTAGGATTAGATTTTGAATCTCTTCCAAACATCTTCAAACACCGGATTTCATGGGTTTAGAAATTTTTAATGTCAATTCTATGAAATGTCGGGTGTACCAAACATAGTCCTAAAGCGTGTTTAAAATCTTGTATGAGGTTGTGATGCCATACAGCTGTCATGATACTCCAGTAATACATTTTTTGAACTCTCTAGTAATACTTGTGTTGCTCAGAAACTTCAAAATGATTATGAGTTGGAAGCTTCTTATATTAGTTTATTTTCAAATTCTGCATAGAAACAAGGTTGTCCCTTGTACAAGTAACTCGGATTAGTAAAAACTGTTGAATTTTCCCTCTCTCATCTTTTTTTTGATACACAATTTCCCTCTCCTGTTTAGTTGAATAGGTCTAAAATGAACAAAACCCAATTTAATGACAAGTCAAGTCAATTGAATAGTTATCTTTTGGTTACTGGCGTCGTTGGCCAGCAACCAAATCCGTGCCTCTTTTGCAAGGGGCATGGGTCGACACCCGGTGTTGTATATATATAATGTACTATTTATAATATTCTACTAATATATATAATTAATAATAATAATAATAATAATAATATTAATATTAATAATATTTAGTCTCATCATTTGTGTGGGTTGCTCTCCCAACTTAGTGTGGGTCTCTCCCCCACCTCCATGTGGGTGGCTCCCTCCCATTTGGGAGTAATCTCCCTGGCCGTGCCACTAGTGTCATATCTCAGTTACAAGGTCTCGGATGTCATCTGGGTTTATCCCAGTTATAGTTGTTGTAATTAAAAAAAAAAAAAAAAAGTCAATTGAATAGTTTTAAACAGAAAAAGTAATATGGATTTAAAGTTCATTCACACAAACATATAAAAAAGGGGAAGTCTCTGCTTGATATTTGTATAAATTAAACATCTTCTCTAGCATGGTAACCAATACAATGGTGATGGGTGTTTCTGCTCTTCTCCATCTCAGCTTCTTGCTTCTCCTTGTTTTACTACTTCCAAATGTTGCTCTAACTGCAACTATTAACTTGGAAACCTCCATTCGTGCCTCTGAATACTCTTCTCCATGGAAGTCACCTTCTGGGGAATTTGCCTTCGGACTTCGTCAGCTTGATGTAAATCGTGATCTCTTCTTGCTTGCCATCTGGTTTGAGAAAGTAACAAACAAAACTATAGTTTGGTCTGCGAATGGTAATGATCCAGCATCAACAGGGTATGAGATCAAGCTGACTAACAGTGGTCAGCTTGTACTATATGACTCTCAAGGCAAGGAGTCCTGGAGGAGGCCTCTAAACGACAGCAAGTCCAGCTACGCTGCTATGAAAGATGATGGAAACTTTGTGCTTTTAGATGAAAACTCGAATCTCATTTGGGAGAGTTTCAAAGAGCCCACTGATACAATCTTGCCTGGGCAGATATTAGATATGCCTAGTATTCTCACTTCTCGCCGGACTCAAGAAAACTATTCTGATGGGCGCTTCCAGTTGCGTTTGCAGCCTGATGGAAACCTTGTGCTTTACCCTCTATCTCAATCGACCAAATCCATTTATAAAGCTTATTGGGCGAGTGGGACATTCAATACTCAATCTCAGTTGATCTTTGACAAAGCTGGTTACATCTACATGAACATCACAGGTGGAACTCAAAGGAACTTCAGCCTAACAAAGGAAGACATGGGTCAACGTCAATTTCAAGATTCCTAGCACCTGGGCAGGATTGATTGTGATGGAGTCTTCAAGCAATACGTTTATCCTAAAAATGAAAAACGCAACTTTAACTGGATAACGGTACAACAATATCAAGAAAATTTATTTTGGCTCTTAATTTTTTAGAAATTGATAATTTTTTAAATATCTTTAAGATAATATACCAAACATTTTTAAATTTATAAAAAATTCATCATTTTAGCCCCGATCGTTAGTCAACCGTTGGTCAAATTGACGGTGAGAAGGTTAAAATGGTAATCTTACATTAAAATTTCTTAAGATAACATATGTGTAGTTTAAAAAAATTGAGATATTTGAGAAGAATATTAAAGATAAAAAATTGGAGCCATATTTAAATTTTTTGTACCACTATGAACTGATGATATTTGAGAAGAATATTGAAGGTAAAAAATTGGAGCACAAAAATTGGGAGATAAAAAAATGGACAAACAAATTGGAGAAGAAAATTTGAATATTTGGGCAGCAAAATTGCAGCCACCAACAAGCAACAACACCTCATTTTAAACTCATTTTCTTGTTATTGTTTTTACTATAAAAAAAGAGATAAATCTAATTTCCCCTTACAATTTGATATAATAGTAAAAAAACCCCCTGACTTATAAAATCGCTAAAGGTCCCCTTATAGTTAATATAAGTATCCAAAAGACCCTTTATTGTTTATAAAAATATCCAAAAAACCCTCTACCGTCAACTGGAACGGTAAAAATCAATGTTTGATTGTTAATTAGAAAGGGCAAAACCATCAATTCGTTATAAAATAATTTTAAAAATTTTGAACAAATAGATGAATGTCACGTGTGCTGTAAAAAATTATTTTTTAATAATTAATAATTAAAAATATATTTTTAAAAATAATCTCCATCACATAATTAAAAAAAAAAAAAAAAAAAATTCATTCCTTCAAAACACTTCTCTCTCTCATCTCTCTCTCTTTACGTCTTTGATATCTTCTTCTTCTTATGTTCTCCTTTTCTTCTTCTCTCTTTCTTCTTTTTCTTCTTTCTTTTTTTCTTCTTCTTCTTCTCCTATTCTTCACAAAGGCCATCTGAGTTCGATTTCGAACCCAGATGCGGGGTTCACATATGGGTTCGATTGAACCCAGATGCGGGTTTGCATCTGGGTTTGATCGAACCCAGATTATGAACACATATGTAGCATCTGTGTTTGTGTTCGTAATCGAACCCAGATGTGGGTTCGCATCTAGGTTCGATTTCTTTTCGTTGTTTTTGTGTTTGTTTTGTTTTCAATGACTTTTTTTTTTTAAATAGGTTTTAATGAGATTTTGAATGAATACATTTATTGGTGTTTAGTTGATGTGAAAATATGGTTTCATATCTAAATATTGATGATGATGGTTTTATCTTTGGTTCATCATTTTGTTGTTAAGGATGATGATGATGATGATGATGATGATGTGCAAGAGATTAGTGGAGAAGTGTTTGAAAGTATTTTCTGGATTTTTATTTATTTTTTAAAATTTATTTTTTTGTTAATTTTTATTTATTTATTTATTTTTGTTTATATTTTATTTTGTTAATTTTTTTTAGCTTTGTTATATTTGAGGGTAATTTCGTCATTGCGCTCACTGTAACGATTAGAATTTACTATTCACTAACAGACTTAACAGAAGAGGGAAAATGGAATTTGTTCAAACTAGAGGGGGAAAATTAGTGATTAGATCAAACAAGAAAGAGGTTATTGGAATTATCCCTAAAAAAATTAATATTAAATTGTTATTATTTTGGTTTTATGTGTTAAGGGCAAAAATGTATTTTCCTTACCCATCAAAATCTATCAAATCCGATGCAACAAGCAATTCATTCACTCAACATGTAGCATCCAAAAAGAATTAATAAAAAATTATAAGGGTATTTTGGTCTTTTCAATTATAATATATTTTTATATGGAAAGGTATAATGATCTTTCCAAATATCTTACATTTTAATACATCAGAGATAAAAAGATGCTTCCAATAAAGTAGAGGTAGTTTGGTCTTTTTACGTTTTCTGTTAATGTTAACTGTTAAAAAATTAGTCAGCAGGACTAAAATGATGAATTTTTTACAAATTTAGAGATATTTGATATATTATATTAAAGATATTTAAAAAATTATTAATTTTAAAAAAATAGAGATCAAAATGAAAATTTTCCAAAATTTTAATACAAAATTATCATTTTAACCTTCTTACCGTCAATTTGACCAACGGTTGACTAACGGTAGGGACTAAAATGATGAATTTTTTATAAATTTAGATATGTTTGATATATTATCTTAAAGATATTTAAAAAATTATCAATTTCTAAAAAATTAAGGATTAAAATGAATTTTTTTCTAAAAAAGAAGTATATTTATAAGTATTTAAATTAGAACCCCAATTAATATACATCAAGAACTACCACTTGATAAATTCCAAGATTTGAGTTTGTTTAATATATTTATTTATTTGCAATTAATATGGGAAAGCTTTGTTACAAAGGTGGTAAGCAGGGGTGGCAAAAATACCGAACCCCCTCTTTTTTTTTTTCTTTTTTAAAAAAAAAGAAAGTCAAATTCGTTCCAAACTCGAGAGATCCGATCTATTTAGAGTGGATTTGGGGCTTAGTCATGACCCATTCGGATTATCCGCTCAGAACTGGGGCAAGCTCTTTTGACCCGAATGGATCCGTAACCTGGTATATATATTAAAACAAAGTTAGAAACCTAGTTTGTCTCCTCTTGCCATAGTACGTCACCCTCACGCAGTCACGCCTCTCCTCAACCCCTCGCCGTCTGCTCTACCCCTCACGCCTCACCTCAGCGTCACTCACTCCTTCTCACTCTCGCGGTGCTTTCCTGGTTGCGGTCGTTGCTTCTCCTCATTGGTAGTTGCGCTCGTCCTCGCTACTGCTCGGAGAACAAATTGCCAAGCAGCAGCAGGTAATTCTCCTCTTTTCCTTTTCTCATTCTAAGAACTATGTAGTCGTTTGTTTGGTTGCTAAGATAATGTAGTAATTCTAAATGTTAAACTTTTAGTTGAATTTAACCCACCGTGTTCTAGGCATGGTTTCAAAACTCGACTGAGTTGGCCGAGTTCTCGCCGCTCGACCGGTTTTCGAGCCGATAACCCCCAAATCGGGGGTTCAACTCAACTACTATTGAAAATCGACCCAACTCGGGCTCCACTCGGGACGACTCGACTCAGCTCGGGTCGACTCGGCTCAGCCGAGTTAATCTTTTTTTTTGGATAAATTTAATTTTCCCCTTATAGTTTGATATAATAGCCAAAAAACCCCCCTGACTTATAAAATCGCTATGGACCCCCTATAGTTAATATAAGTATCCAAAAAATCCCTTATTGTTTATGAAAATATCCAAAAAACCCCTTACCGTCAACTGGAACGTTAAAAATCAATGTTTGACCGTTAATTAGAAAGGGCAAGACCGTCAATTCATTATAAAATAATTTTAAAAAATTTGAACAAATAGATGAATGCCACATGCTTTGTAAAATTATTTTTTTAATAAATAATAATTAAAAAATAAATTAAAAAAAAAAACTCATTCCTTCAAAACACTTCTCTCTCTCCTCTCTCTCTCCTCTCTCTTTCTCTCTTTACGTCTCTGATATCTTCTTCTTCTTATGTTCTCCTTTCTTTTTCTTCTTCTCTTTCTTCTTTTTCTCTTCTACTCTTCTTCTTCTTCTCCTTATCTTCTTCACAAACGTCATCTGGGTTCGATTTCGAACCCAGATGCGGGTTTGTATCTCGAACCCAGATGCGAACATCTGGGTTCGAAATCGAACCTAGATGCGAGGTTCCCATCTGGGTTCGATTGAACCCAGATGCGGGTCTCGAACCCAGATGTGAAGACTCACATCTGGGTTTGATTACGAACATAAACATTTGTGTTTGTAATCGAACCCAGATGCGGGTTCGCATCTGGGTTCGATTTCTTTCGAATCCAGATGTTCACATGGATTCGATTTCGAACCTAATGAACATCTGAGTTCGATTTTTTTTGTTGTTTTTATGTTTGTTTTGTTTTCAATGACATTTTTTTTTTTTTGAAATAGATTTTAATGAGATTTTGAATGAATACATTTATTGGTGTTTAGTTGATATGAAAATATGGTTTCATATTTAAAGATTGATGATGATGGTTCCATCTTTGGTTCATCATTTTGTTGTTTGTTGTTAAGGATGATGATGATGATGATGATAATGATGTGTATGAGATTAGTGGAGAAGTGTTTGAAAGTATTTTCTAGGTTTTTATTTATTTTTTAAATTTATTTATTTTGTTAATTTTTATTTATTCATTTTTGTTTTTATTTTATTTTATTAATTTTTTTAACTTTTTTGTATTTGAGGGGTAATTTTGTCATTTGGTTTACTATAACGGTTAGAATTACTATTCATTAACAGATTTAACAGAAGGGGGAAAATGGAATTTGTTCAAACTAGAGGGGAAAATTAGCGATTAGATCAAACAAGAAGCGGGTCGTTGGAATTATCCCTTTTTTTAAAATTTTTTGAGCCAACACGGCGTCGTTTTTGTCAAGCGAAAACGACGCCGTTTTGGCTTCTGATATAAACACAGAACAGAACAGAACAGAAAAGGTCGGTTCTGCAGTCTGCACTCTCTGGTCGTCGTCTCTGCTCAGTGCTCTCCGCCTCTCCCGATCTGCACACTGCACAGCTGGCCTTGTTCTGCACTTCTGCTGTCGTCGTCTTCTCGCCGTCGTCCGTCGCTCCTCTTCCGTCGCAGTCGTCATCTTCCTTGCCGTCTCCGTCCGTGCGTGACCGATCGTCCGTGAGTTTTTTTATTTTTGTTTTCATTTTGTTTTTTGTTTTTTTGTTTTTTCTTTTTGCTTTCATCACTCTTTTTTGTTTTTCACATATATTTGTTTAGGGATGGATGATGAATTGATGATTATACAAATTAGATTTGTTTAGGGTTTTAAATATTTGTTAAATTTCCATGAGATTATACACGAATTATTTGTTTAGGGGTGGATGATGAATTGATGATTGATGAATGATGATTATAGGTGGATGATGAATTGATGATTGATGAATGATGATTATACAAACTAGATTTGTTTAGGGTTTTAAACATTTGTTAAATTTCCATGAGATTATAGTTTAGAAAAACATTTGTAATTATGTAATTATGTTAAAATGGCTTTGGAGGTTGCATGAGATTGATTTTAAGAGTTTTTATGGTCATATGATTATATTTTAATCATACAGAAAATTTTTAAATTTTATTTTTTACAAGTTTGATCGGGTTTGACCGTGGGTCAACGGATTGACTGTTGACCGACGGTCAAACCGAATACTCGCCGAGTATTCTCCGAGTTGTCGAGTACTCGTTGCTCGCTGTCTCGCTGGTCGAGTCACGAGTAGCGAGTTTTGGAACATTGATTCTGGGTTGTGTCTGTTAATTTTGATCCATGAACCCAGGGTAAGAATTTTTATTCACTTGTTTTCTGTAAATAGCTCTGTAATGTATTTATTTTGCGAGGAATAACAAAGGTATTTTGTGATATAAATATTTGATGAAGAATCAAATCCTCATAAACCCTATAACCCCTGGAAGCTGAAAAATGGAGGACCAAAATTCAAAGAGGAGAGAAGAAGGGAAGTTGTGCGAAAAATGCAAGGAGAAGGCATGGAAATACAAATGCCCAGGTTGCTCAATCCGGACGTGTAGTGTTGCATGCGTGAAAGGTCACAAGCAACACAGTGGTTGCTCGGGTAAGAGGAGCATGACCCAGTTCGTGCCTCTTTCTGGGTTTGACACTTTGACGACAACATCCTCTTGACCGATTATAATTTTCTGGAGGAGACAAAGAGGGTGGTAGAGTCTGCAGGTAGATTGAGAGGTAATTTGTGTGGAGGTGGTTATTTTAGGCTGTCTAACAATCTCCGTTCTCTCAAGAATGCTGCTGCTTCTAGAACCACTAAGCTTCTCTTTCTTCCCTCTGGAATGACTAGGAGGCAAACTAATCGAACTCGCTTCGATCAAAGGTACCCGTTTTTACCTTCTTCTTTTGAAAAATTGAAATGTTCGAATATTTGGTGGGAATCTAAATGACTGATTGAATATTGCATGTTTCGAATATTCTGGGAAATTCAAACTTGTATGAGGTTTTTTAGGTTATCGGCTACCTGCCTGTGTAGTATGTGTTATGGGGATTAACGGTTATGGTTGTTGTGGTTTATGTTGTTATTCATGATGTATGTATTGGATGGAATTTGGATTTGAAACTAGAAGTGTAATGGAGCTCTTTTTGAGATTTTAAGTTCTGTTTTGATTTGTGTTGTAGGAAAAAATTGATCTGGTGGACAATTGAGTGGCGGTTTCACTCCACAGATGTTGTTTTAGTTGACCATGGGTGAGCTTTCGCTACCAGTGTTATCTTACAAGGAATTATTGTATCTTAGTAATTCTGGTTTCTCTTTAAGCTTGCTTAAAGAACTAACACATTAAGTAATATCGTAGAGTACATGAAGACACTACCCTTTGCTCTGTAATCGAGAAGCATCTAAAACCTGGTCCTTGGAATCATCAGCTTAGGCAGTTCTGTGAGCAGCAGCTGGACTCCCTCAAGTTTTTTATTCGTAAATATTCAAAAGTTTTATTTTTATTTATTTATTATTTGTCTTAAATATCCTAGTTGGTTATTGAATCATATTGGGATCCATCAAGATGAAATAATTTTGTGCCAATAAGTTAAGAGGTTTCATTTAGGCTGGTTTATGGCCTAGTTCTTGGTTCAGTCAGCAGTAACCTGTAGATGGTCAGTCAGACTAAAGTTATAACTTTGCATTGCCACAAGCAAACACCAGTAGCACAGACTCATTTGTCTTGTATATTTCGTTTTGATGTATCATCCTTAGGCCCTTGTCTCTGATGCTTGATTGTTTGATTATCACTGCTGCTGATGTTTCTTCACCATTGTATCTTGTCTGGTTTTCGATTTTATTTTTGCCTTGCTCAGCTGCCATGATATGTCGTCGTTTCTGAGATTCACTTGACTTTTAATTATGGTTGGTAATGGTATTCAATGCACTAGGACATATTGGCCTGTGACCCTATTAAATCTTCTAAAGTTCCACCACTATCTTGATTTTGACCTTTTTGAATCTCCATACTGGATGTTTCCTATTTAGCAAGATCTAATTTTTATTTTTGCTACTGTTACAGGGCCCTAAGTCACCTTTCTGGGAGTTGGACATAAAGGCCCTGATAAGACAACAATTATCCAATGTAGTTCTTCTGGAGTACCCCATAATCTATGTATTTCTCCCTTCACACAGCTATAATTTTGAGGTTGTTAAAGATTCACAACCTGTCAGACGACCCATGCCCATGGATCCTATAAGCAATGTTTATGAAAGCCCTAAGGTTGTTCCCTTTAGGGAGGAGGAAATAGAAGAGGAAATAAGTTCTTCAGATACTAGGGTCCTTGATCTTATGAAGCCTGTAAAATCAAGTTCAGGGCCTCAGATCTCCGAGAAAGATAGGATGTCTGGAAAGGCGGCATCAAATAACATAGACAGCCCTTCATTTACAAGAACGGTAGAAGGATATGGTTCTCATTCCAGCTCAAAGGCTGATGAAATAGGAATAACTGAAGACATGCTGTTTGATTTTGATCAAGGTTTGATAGATGCATATTCAGATCTCATTGCTGAAATTAATCCTGATGACTTTCTTGATTTGGAAGGTATTTTTGCCAAGGAAGCAGGTGTACAAGAAACAGGAGATTCTCCAAATTTGAGTGGAGGTTACCTTGGGAAGGAGGAATTGGAGGAAGGGGAGATAGCCGAATAGTTAATCATTCGTTCCATGAAGAGCATATGAAAAAAGGTGAGTGTGAAAAGGAGCATCTTCTTATGGTCTTTCCTTACTATTATAGACACAAGTAGTTCATCAGAGATTCAGAGTTGAGCTTTAATTGTCACTGTTATTGCTACGAAGCTAATATGTGTGTCACATGGCTGGTAGTGAAGCATGTACTTGCCATCCCATTGAACGTTAGGAGACTCAAAATGTATGCATATCTCACTATGTAAATTAATTGGCAATTTCATGTTCAAGACTTTATTTTGACATTAAATGTTATCGTCATTATTCGATTTAGATAAAACAAAATTATATGGCTTAGTCATCTTGTTTTGTTCTGTGGGTGTTTTGTAAATCTTCAAATGCTTGAACACTAGCACAAATTTCTCTGAACCAGAGAGAAAACAACAAATGTATACTTTCTTCATATCACAATTGTTGGGTAGAAAATATTCAGCTTTTTATTCGTATTTTGTTGATATTATTGGTGATAGTGGAATGTAAGCGATAGGGGCCCTAAATCCTCTTCCTACTTTGTTGAGTCCAAGATATCAGTTTCCTGGTGGTAGTTATTCAGAAATATGAATCATTATTTGTTTTGATGAGGCTGGTTTTAAGGAATATACCCCTTTGTGAATTTCCAGGTAGAAATTGAGATAGAACTCAATTGAAGAACTTCTGTGGTTAATCTGAAATATTGTACTCTTAAAGTGTGTTTAAATCTTGTATGGGGTTGTGATACCATACATATACAGCTGTGATGATACTCAAGTTATACTTTTCTTGAACTCTCAAGTAATGGTTGTGTTGCTTAGAAACTTCAACATGATTACTAGTTTATATTCAAATTCTGCATAGAAAGAAGGTTGTCCCTTCTAGAAGTTAACTCGGATTAGTAAGAAACTGTCGAATTTTCACTCTCTTGTCTAGTTGAATAGGTCTAAAATGAACAACCCAATTTAATGACAAGTCAAGTCAATTGAGTAGTTTTAAACAGAAAACGAAAGAGGATTGAAAGTTCATTCATACAAACATCTATAAAATAGGAAAGTCTCTGCTTGATATTTGTATAAATTAAACATCTTCTCTGGCATGGTAACCAATACAATGGTGATGGGTGTTTCTGCTCTTCTCCATCTCAGCTTCTTGCTTCTCCTTGTTTTACTACTTCCAAATGTTGCTCTAACTGCAAATATTGCCTTGGATACCTCCATTCGTGCCTCTGAAAAGTCTTCTCCATGGAAGTCACCTTCTGGGGAATTTGCCTTCGGATTTCAACCGCTTAATGAAAATCGTGATCTCTTCTTGCTTGCCATCTGGTTTGAGAATATACCAAACAGAACTATAGTTTGGTCTGCAAATGGTAATGATCCAGCATCAACAGGGTCTGAGGTCAAGCTGACTAACAGTGGTCAGCTTGTACTATCTGACTCTCAAGGGAAGGAGTCCTGGAGGAGGCCTCTAAACGACAGCAAGTCCGGGTACGCTGCTATGCAAAATGATGGAAACTTTGTGCTTGTAGATGAAAATTCGAAACCCATAGGGGAGTGTTTCAAAGAGCCCACTGATACAATCTTGCCTGGGCAGACACTAGATATGCCTAGTAATCTCACTTCTCGCCTAAGCCCAGAAAACTATTCTGATGGGCGCTTCAAGTTGCGTTTGCAGGGTGATGCAAACCTTGTGCTTTACACTCTATCTCCAGGGACTGCATCCACTTATAAAGCTTATTGGGCGAGTGGGACATTCAATGCTAAATCTCAGACTTCTCGGTTGATCTTTGACGAGGATGGTGACATCTACATGAATATCACAAGTGGAGCTCAAAGGAACTTCAAGTTCAACCTAACAAAGGAAGACATGGGTAAATATAGAGGTTTCTACCACCTGGCTAGGACTGATTATGATGGAGTCTTCAGGCAGTACGTTTATCCTAAAAGTGAAAAATGCAATGTTAACTGGATAACTGTTCAACAATATCCAGAAGGGGATATTTGCCTAGCAATCACCGGTGATGTTGGCAGTGGAGCTTGTGGTTACAACAGCATCTGTAAACAAACAAATTGAAAGAAGGATTGCATATGCCCGGAGAATTATTCCTTTCTGAAACCATCTGACTGAGAAGCAGGTTGCAGACCGAATTTTCCGCTACCCACCTGTGAGGCAAATGGATGGGAACAAAAGCAAGATGTGGTAAAATTTATAAGAATGGAGAACACTGACTGGCCCTTATCAGATTACGATCTCCAGATAGGAGACGGAATGACCGAGCAGAAATGTGAACAGCTATGCCGTGAGGATTGTTACTGTGCAGCAGCAATTTATAATGGCAATCAATGTTGGAAGAAGAAATACCCTCTGTCAAATGGAAGAAAAGGTAAAAATGTCAATAGAACAGCTTGAAGGAAAGAAGGATCGCTCAACTGTAGTCCTTGTTGTGTCATTACTACTTGGAAGCTCTGTGTTTCTCAATATCCTTCTGATACTAGCAATCTCTTTAGCTTTTTACTTGTTATATCATAAAAAGCATCTTCAGTCATTTTCAAGTGTCTCAGGGACACAGACTAATATTAGAAGGTATACATATAAAGAGCTCATAGAAGCAACCGGAGGCTTCAAACAAGTATTGGGTAGAGGTGCTTATGGAACTGTTTGTAAAGGTGTCATAAGATCAGACGCCAAGAGATTCGTTGCAGTCAAGAAGCTAGACAAGATGGAACATGAAGGAGACAAGGAATTCAAAACGGAGGTGAGCGTGATTGGCCAGACACACCACAAAAATCTAGTCCGTTTGCTTGGCTTTTGTGATGAGGGAGAGCACCGGCTTTTGGTGTACGAGTACATGAGCAATGGCTCTCTTGCAAGCTTCCTGTTTGGAATATCAAGGCCAAACTGGAATCAAAGAGTACAGATTGTTCTTGGAATTGCTAGAGGCTTAATGTACTTGCATGAAGAATGTAGCACTCAGATCATCCACTGTGACATCAAACCTCAAAACATACTCTTGGATGAGTCCTTTACGGCTAGAATATCTGACTTTGGGTTAGCAAAACTTCTGTTGGCGGATCAATCTCGAGCAGCACGCACTGGCATAAGAGGGACAGTTGGTTACTTTGCTCCAGAATGGTTCAGGAAAGCCTCCATCACAGTCAAAGTTGATGTGTACAGCTTTGGTGTGATGTTGATGGAGATCATTTGTTGCAAGTCAAGTGTTGCATTTGCTATGGGAAACCAAGAGGAGGCCGCACTCATGGATTGGGTTTATCGCTGCTATAAAGGAAGAAAACTAGACAAACTGACAGAAAATGATGAGGAGGCAAGCAATGACATGGAAAGGGTGGAGAGGTTTATGAGGGTAGCACTTTGGTGCATTCAAGAGGATGCTTCTCTAAGACCTTCAATGAAAAAGGTTACACAAATGCTTGAGGGAGTCATTGAAGTTTCTGTGCCCCCATATCCTTGGAGCTGTGGCTCTCCTTCAAGTTTTAGTGTTGAGTGTCAATAAGCTTTTCTATAATCAAGATGCATTATTTAGTAGTTAGTCTTTCTCTAACACATACGTACTGTATTCATAATAATTTAATGTAATAGATTTCACATAAATTTTTCTTCGACAAATTTACTACTAATTTATGGTTTTAGAGTATGGAAGGTAGACATTATTAATTTTCGTTATTTAGCATACATATAATGAGAGTGTAAAATAAAAGAACATACAGTTCATAAAAAAAAATCATATTCCAATACATCTTATAGTAAAATATTGTTATAGTTTAATACATACGGTTGTAAATGACATATAATTACATGTTTTAACTACAAGTTTAAGTTGACAAGATATTATTTAATTCGAAGTGAAATATATATATATAAATAAACTATTAAAATATGGAATAAAATATTAAATATTAAGAATTTTTTCTTTCATTCTTATATTAGAAGGGTGAGTCTTACATTACTCATATATTACATATGATGTGCAAATATTTCTTCCGTGTATTATGAGAATAGCTAATCGTATCATAAATATGTTTAAACTGACTAAATTCCAAATCTCTTACTTGACCAATATCAATATTCAAAGAAGCTCAAAGACTTTAAGCACCAATTGATCAGTGTGACAGATTCTCTTAAACGGGGATATCGTTTAACTGTGTTATTGAAACAGGCCATTGAATTCAACTTAGAAGGTGATAGTTGTCAAAAAAGTAATAGAGGGAGATTGAAAATGTTGCACATAAGCCATGTAGCTTTCACAGAACAATGAATTTAATTGTAAAAGCTTTTAAATTCAAAGTGGTTACGAAACTTATGCCTATTGGAGAGGATAGACCGTTCATGGAATTTAACTTGTAAAGGTCACTTGCAGAATTGTTACACCGAGAGTGGCACAGTGCCCGTCAATATCTTGAAGCTATCACTTGCATGCCAGTCGAACTACAACAAAATAAGCCTAAGAAGGCAGGGCAAAAATGCCGTCATATGGTTCTAACGGCATTGGTCCAGCATGCCGTTATTCAGGATGTCGTGTAAACCTGACCACTTTTACGGCAATAGGTTATTATCGTTAAATAGTTTATCACGACAATTCAATTATGCCGTTATATTGCTTCAACGACAAAATAAGGCTGCCATTATATTGAAGAATAATTAATCATTAATTAAAATTTGTAGGCTAATTTAGTTGTGTTATGACAGCTCAAAGGGATTCATTACTGGTCACTACAAATATTATTGACAATAATGCCAAATTGCTATTAACTAAATACAAATAATTAAATAATATTAAATCATTATAACTATTGATTGTGTCCATCAATTTAGTGAATAAATTCAATGCATTTACACATGTACATATATATAGATATAATAAACATTTGATTATATTATATGAAGTTGATACATACAAAAAATTGTTTTTCAATCCTAAAAACATCTAGTACAATTTGTTTCCATGTCAAACAAATTGTCATAGTATTCCCAAAAACATATATATTATGTACAATATATATATAAAACTGCCACAGAGCATTTATATACAGCTTTGTTTAACATATATATTAACAAGCTATCAATAGATGACACAAATATGAGTTACCATATATATTAAGAAAGTGTCCAAAACAAAAAGATCAAAAAACTCTTCCTTTCTTGGGTGCAATGTTTCCATTTATTCTAGTTCCCTGCAAAATGAAAAGAACTAATAAATTTTAGAAATCAAATAAAGTATATATGAAAGTTGAACTTTAAATTATAAGACAATTTTAACACAGGTTAATTAAACTAACAAAAGCAAAACACACAAGCACATGAATGAAACAAAGCTTCAGAAGTTATACTAACAAAAAATTGAGAATTTTTACTTAAAAAAAAAAAAACAGAGAATTTAATCTAGTAAAACTATTACAACAATAGGTTAATAAGTTGAAATTATTAATTTAAAATTTCAATTTGACTCATAAATGAGCCAGGGGATGATCATTAAATTGAGTCAAGATTTAGAAAACTGAGTTCAAACTAAAATGAAAAGAATATATATATATATATATATATAAATAGATTGTTCTATTTTGTAGTTTATGTGACCCGAAACACCATAGTTATCAAAAGTAAATATCTGGGAAACCATTTCAAAATGAATTTCAGAAGGTATAATAAATCAAAGACAGTTACATCTTAGTACAAATAATACAAATGAACGTTTGTTATGAAGAGACAGATGATCACCTAAAAATCTACATGATCCAAGGCCTTCACTTGTTTGAGTGGAATCTGTATAAATGGATCATTGTTAATAAATAAAAACTAGCACTAGGTAAGAGGTTTAGCACTGACCATCATTGCTCACAGGAACGAATTATATGACTTAATTAGAACTACTGTATGTTGATTGCTTAAACAGATGACATAGAAAATAATGCTAAGTTTCCTCTCACAAACTTACCTTTTCTGTGACCAACATCAAAACTGCTATCCTAACAAGTAAATCAGGAATTCTAAGTCATTTTGGGACACCATCTGCTATTAAGATCATCAATAAGAATTACAACAGTTGCACATCAAAGAACAAAATCAACATGCAATGGAAAAGAGAAAGAAGAGCTGCATAAAGTATTAATCACCTGAGAAAGTTGAGAAGCCGGTTATTTCTTCAGCAGTGTGCGACAAGAAAAGTCTCCCGTAACTAAATTAAAAATACCATTAGTGAATATGACAAACAACCACTATATTAGAAAATGAAACAAAACACAGAGGTATTCCATAAAATATTAAATAGCAGAAAAGGTAAGAGTATAAGAATTGGAAATTATGATTTAAAGGATCGTGAAACTTCCTCAAGAATAAAAAAATGGAGATTGGACTGGAGTTTTGACAAAGATAAGCACAGAAAAAAGTAGAAAAAAATAGAAACAAAAAAGATTGATCTGAGGAAGGTGATTCTATCCATGGATTATATGGAAGCAGGTGGATTTATTCATGCTCAGGATCCTTCCTCAACTGCCAAATTCAGTGATATACAGTCACAAGAGCAATAAAAATAATTAAAAAAAAAGAAAACAATGTACATAGTACAACAAAACACTGATAGATAGAATCAATTCAAGGCAATTGTAAGTAATCTCAGCAGCAATTTCAAGCACATGCAAGCAATGGCTACTCTGTCAAATGGATAATCATATAAAAATGCTTTGACCTACAATTAATGACCAAGAGAAAACCACAATTTATAAGTTCTAAGCCTTGATCACAATTAACTTTAGCCAATAGGTAAAAGTAAATGAGGCAAGGTCAAGCTGTATACTTAATCACTTCTTCATAGGTCTTCTATTTTAAGCTAGCTGCAAATTCCTTAAATTCAAAATCACCACCACCAAACATACAATAACAACCTAGAGTAAGAAAATTGCACACATCTCCACTCATAGAAACATGATGAGGACTATGATCATGACCACTAAAGCCTCACATTCTTGCAACAAGCTAGTCAAAGATCATAAAAACAAATTATGAAATAAGAAACCAAAATATGTAATCATTGCCCAACATATGTGTAGACAGGGAAAAGGGAAAAGAAGACACAGAATCGGGGTGGAATAGCAGTAAACTATTAGAGTCCAGCAATTAAAAATATAATAATTTACCTCATCAAAATTTGCACAAATGCAGCCCTCTGGTTTTGACAAAAACCCAGCACTCTAAATGACCTGCCCTCACCTTCCATCAAAGGATGTGGTTCCATGTTATCAACTACAGAAGATTTGTCAGTGTTAGCATGTAATCAAATATGGTCATCACAACTTGCTATTTACTTGTTACTAGGACAGAAAAAAATACTGCGAGATCTTTCCTTGTAAGGCCTTCTCCCAGATGGAGTTCCAGTAGATGTATCACCATCAATCAAGTCAGCTCTGTAATTATCATCCTCACCCTCAGAGCTTACATCTTCCAGACTAGCGAGGTCATCAGCTTCAACAGAAACCATCTAAACAAGACCAAAGAGCACAAGTTAATCCCATTTCCAAAGCTAATAAAGTGACTTTATTTGTTCTTCACTAGATCTCATGTGCATCAACATGTATAGACATAGAAAATATCAAATGAATAAAAACAAAGAACAGTAGAACACTTGACAAACCTCATTAGCAGATCAAAATATATTTAACAAAGGAATAGAGGAGGGAAGGTGAGTAGAGGTGCTATACCACCTTATTACGGTTTCTCTTTCCTTTGCCTAAAGAATTAAATTGTTCAACTTCATGCTCTTCATACTTGACTTTCAATAAATCTTCCTAGTATTTTTCAGAAGATTTTTCTTCCAATGCCTATCGAGCCTTCTCTTCTGTAGCCTCTGCTTCATCAATATATTCAAAATTTGCTACCTAAAACACAGAATAGTTCTCTTCTTAAAAATAGCCATAAAGCAAGAATCAAATATGGCAATACAGACATCAGTCCACAATATGTTCAAATATTAAGTATAAACAAAAATTTCTACCAAAAATAGCAAAACTATGGCTCAAAAGTGAACTGTAAACACCCAATATAAAGACAAAGCTTACAGTTGAAACATTAAGTATATACAAAAACACAGCAAAACTACTACGACTCAAAAATGAACTGTTATGTACCATATATAGAGATAGATACAACAAAATGTTGAAACATTAAGTATATACAAAAATTTCTACTAAAAACAGCAAAACTATAGCTCACAAGTGAACTATTAAATACCGAATTTAGAGACAGAGACCACAATATGTTTAAATATTAAGTATATACAACAATTTCTACCAAAAGAGCAAAGTATAGCTCAAAAGTGAGCTGTAAGTACCCAATATAGAGACAGAGCCCACACTATGCTGAAATATTAAGGATATACAAAAGTTATCACCACATATTAGACCAATATTTAATTAAGACTCAAAAAAAGCCTTGGTATGAAACCAAACCTGCTCCTTTGCAGTCAACCAAGCCCGTTTCTAGCTTCATCTTACCATCATTGAAAAAGACACACTTGGTGCCACCTATCTACCACAAAAGCACGCTAATTTATGCAAACAAATAAACAGAATACACTGATATTGTGAATAAATTAAAAGTGATTACCGTTTCTAGTATAATGGTCACGAGGCAGAGGATCTCCCTGGACAAAAAGGCATAAATTGAATGACATGAAACGCAATACACTGATATTTCGAATCTCCCTGCACAAAGTCCACTGACATTTTCATAACTTCTAATATGCTACATCCATAGTTACAAATCAACTTCAACAACCATCAAGAATCACAACATATGCAAAATGTAATCAGTTTCGACGTTTTATTGACAAATAAAAGCTCAAAATGTAATCACTATCGTGTCTAATTCATGATAAGACACAATTTCATTGAATCAATAGTACCGCAACTAAGTTAAAGGCTGCTTAAACAGATGACATTGCATTAAAAAAAAGGATAATTTCAAGAGTGTGAGATTACCTTTTCATTGAGATTCGAAACGAATGGGAACAAACTCAGAAACGCGCCAACGTCTAGCATGGCTTTGGCTATGGCCTCGAAATCACAAGCGCAGTTGCCGAGAACAGTTGCCGACTGCACGATGAAGCTGTGGTCTCCGTCCATCTCTCCACGACGAAGAGCTTGAGAGACTTGAAGAGCAACCGCAACGAGCTGCTCGAAAGCACTTTCATTCTCTCCGTCAGTTCATTGAAAGCTCCAACCAGCTCCACTACCATCTTCTCCCCAGCCGTCGACCAATCAAACAAAAAAGAAGAAGGCGACGAAGAACATGCTTTAGATCTTAGTCTCATGAGGCCATTAAATGTGGACAAAGTGACCAGAATCCGTCTGAGTCAGTCTTTGGAGAATGGGGGAAAGCTTTTTTGTTTTGTTTTGATGGAATCTGATAACCAATATTGGGTTTTTTTAAAACAAATAGAAACTTTATTAATTTGGGTGGGATGTGCACAAGCAATGGAGGAGGGAAAATAAGGAGGGAAGGGAAAGCAATCGGTGGGAAGCCAAAATGTTTATTAAAAAAAATATAATTCATTATTTTATAGGGTTGAACTGTAGCCACTTATGTGTACAAGCGCCACTAAACATTTTACTTGATTCACGGCAAATTGTAACATAATGCCGTGATTTTTCATCTTTGTCCATTGCTTTTACGGGATGTCATAAAAATATGCCGTAATTATGTTTTAAGGACAATAAAAAATTTTATTTTATTACATAATTGTATTTTAACGGGATTTTTTAATCTTATGCCGTAAAACATCTGTCGTGAATAACTAATTTTCTTGTAGTGGAACTTGGATGGCCTACTTTGATTAATCAAACAAATACGTGTTAGAAACAAAATGCATCAAAGACAAAATGAATCATCTTTGACCATATATGATCTCATCATCTTTAGCTTTTCAACTTCCTCACCAACTTAAAGAAAATTTACATCTATGTTATAGACCACCGTAGAAGAATTTTCTCATGTTGGTGTATATAATATATATTGAAGTAACTAGTTGCTGCATACAAGGGTAGCCAAAGTTCGTAGGCATGTCCATCACTATACATGTTCATGTCAGCCTTGTTCTTTTGTTACCTCTATTGACAGTTGCTGATCAAACTAGTAACATTAGTTTGGGCACATCCCTTGTTGCCTCGGACAAGTCCTTTTCGTGGCAATCATCTTCCAGGGAATTTGCTTTTGGATTTTGTCGAATACAAAATCAAGATGTGTACTTGCTTGCTGTATGGTTTAACAAAATTCCGGATAAAACCATTATTTGGTATGCAATTGGAGATAGTCCAGCACCACAGGGGTCCAAAATTGAGCTCACTAATGATGGCCATTTCAAACTCACTGGACCAAAAGGACAAGATATCTGGCCTGAGTCCAGACTTGATGGGGTGGCCTATGCCGCAATGCTTGACAATGGAAATTTTGTGCTTGCAAGTAGAGAATCTATGTTAGAGAAATTTTTAAAATAAATTAAATTTGAAAATGAATAGACACATTTATTCACCAAAGGTTGTGTCTATTAAATTTCAAAATGAAAAGACACATTGTTTGCAAAAGGTTGTGTCTATTAAATTAAATTTTCAAAAATGAAAAGACACATTGTTTTGCAAAAAGTTGTGTTAATTAGAAATCTACATATATGTATGAATGCCACAATCAGAAAATCTCTGACAGATAGATCTTCCATTCTTTTCTCTCAAAATATTCTTTGTTTCTCACAAATAAAAATAGGCAATATTCTACTTTCTGCAGAAGTAGTAAATTGTTACCAATAAACTTGTTATCATTCAAAGGTGTTCTGGTTTGTCTTCACTAGTGCACATCGCAGACAAACAAAAGGTTTCATTGTATCCTAGAGGCGTATTCGCAACTTGGTGCATCACAGAATTGGTGGAGACGAATAACGTCTTAAGAAAAGCGATTTTGTTACGCGCCTTGAAATCGTTTATTTGTAATTTTTGCTATTTTTTGTGTTATTTCGTACAGATTTTTTGGGTGTTCTTTTGTGCAGTAATTAGTGAATTTTGCTAACTGTTTTGGGAGGGATACAATGCTGTTTTGGACTGTCAAATTGGACAACAAAATTCTGTAGGTTTCATCAAACTGTGCATATTTCTTTTTTTGGATTGTTTTGTGCAGATTTTTCTGGGCTGCTCCTAGGATGGTTTCATTCCAAATTTACAACAATCTTAAGACGTTATTATTCAACAATGGCACTAGTAGCATCGCTGCATGATTTTGTTGTGGATTTTGTCAAATTGGAGCGGTTTGATGGTGGAAATTTCAGGCGTTGGCAAAAGAAATTGCATTTTCTTTTGACAACTCTCAAAGTTGTTTATGTGCTCACAACACCAAAGCCATTGGAGCGTGAAAATGAGACTTTGACAGAAACTCGAACTCAACAGAAATGGGAACAAGATGACTACATATGTAAGGGACACATTTGCAATGCCATGTCCAATGAACTTTTTGATCAATACCACAACAAATCAATAGCCAAAGAAATATGGGATTTTTTGGAGGCCAAGTATATGACAGAGGATGCCATAAGTAAGAAATTTTTGACCTCTAAATATTTTCAATACAAAATGATTGATGGTAGGTCGATTATTAAGCAGCTTCATGAAATCATGCATATTTTCAATCAATTCCAACAACACAAAATGCATATGGATGAGTTAATTGTTGTTTCTTCTATTATTGATAAACTTCCTCCATCTTGGAAAGACTACAAAAATAGTCTTAAACACAAAAAGGAAGATATCTCTCTTGAGGAATTGGGCAAGTATCTTCGTATTGAAAAAGAGAATAGACGTACTAGTCATGATGAGCAGCCCATAGTGTCTTCCAAAATCAATATGGTGGAAGAAAATGAGTCTTAACAGCCCCAACACCCAAAAGGCAACAAGAAGAGAAAAGTTGCAACAATGGTGAACCCAAATGGAAAGAAAAAGAAATTTTCTTGTCACCATTATGGTAAACCGGACCATTTCAAGAAAGATTGTCGATTTCTTAAGAAACGAAAGGAAGGTTCGACTTCAAATTTTGTGGCCATGATATCTGAGATTAATGTTATCGAAGATGACTTTGCTTGGTGGATTGATTCGGGTGCAACCAAACATGTGTGCAAAGATCGTAGCCTTTTCACATCTTATGAATCAATTGAAGATGGAAGTGTCTTGTACATGGGAAATTCTTCTACTGCAACAATAAAAGGAAAAGGCAAAGTGCAACTTGAATTCATTTCTGGAAAAGTTCTTACTTTAACTGATGTTTATCATGTACCAGAAGTTAGAAAAAATCTTGTATTTGGGAGTCTTCTTAATAAGTTTGGCTTTAAACTTGTATTTGAGTCAAACAAGTTTGTATTGTCTAAGGGTGTAATTTTTGTTGGAAAGGGTTATATGTATGAGGGTGTGTTTAAACTCAATATCAATAAAATGAATATTTCTTCTGTTTATATTATTGATTCATTATCTTTATGACATAATCATTTAGGATATGTTCATATTAAATGATTGCATGATATGACTAATATGGAATTAATTCCTAGATATAATTATGATATGTATGAAAAATGTAAAGTATGTGCTCAAACAAAAATTACAAAAACTCCTTTTCCTAAAATTGAAAGAACATCATCTTTATTACAATTAATTCATAGTGATGTATGTGAAATGCATAGTAATCCTACTAGAGGTGGGAAAAAGTATTTTGTAACATTTATTGATGATTATTCAAAATATTGTTATGTTTATTTGTTGCATTCAAAAGATGAAGTATTAAATAAATTTAAAATTTATAAGGCTGAAGTAGAAAATGCATGTAATACAAAGATTAAAATTCTTAGAAGTGACAAAGGTGGTGAATATCAATTCCCTGAATTTTGTGAATCTATTGGTATTATACATGAAACATCTATAACATACACACCACAACAGAATGGGGTAGCAGAAAGGAAAAATAGGACACTTATAGAAATGGTGAATTCAATGCTTTCTAATTCAGGTTTAAGTAAAGGTTTTTAGGGTGAAGCATTATTAACTGCATGTTATATACTAAATAGAGTACCTAGTAAGAATATTAAGACTACTCCATATGAACTTTGGAAGAAAAGGAAACCTAATTTATCTTATCTTAGAGTTTGGGGATGTAGAGCCATTGTTAGATTACCAGAGCCTAAGATAAAGAAACTATGTGAGAAAAGTGTAGAATGCATATTCTTAGGTTATGCAGAACATAGTAAATCGTATAGGTTCTTGGTAACTGAACCTAATAATTCTATCGAGATTAATACTATTATAGAATCTAGAGATGTCATATTTTATGAATCTAGATTTTCTGCAATTCCTAAAATTGTGAATTCTGATAAACTTATAGAAAAGGTGGCAACACCAAAAGGAATTGTCACAGAGGATCCTCCCGAAATACGGAGAAGTAAAAGGGTAAGGAAAGAAAAATCCTTTGGCCCTGACTTCATTATGTATCTAGTTGAAGGTACTAGAGATACACATGTGAGACAGACATTAGTCTTGCCGATAATTGAATCGGATCCCCTCACTTTTGAGGAAGCAATGAAGTCACACGATGTTGCTTTTTGGAAAGAAGCAGTTAATTATGAAATAGAGTCTATATTGGGAAATAAGACTTGGAAATTGGTTGATCTATCATCTGTATCAAAACCAATAGGTTGCAAATGGATTTTCAAAAGGAAGATGAATGTTGATGGAACCATTTATAAATTCAAGGCAAGGTTAGTAGCAAAAGGTTTTACCCAAAAAGAAAGTATTGATTATTTTGATACATATGCATCAGTTGCAAGAATTGCTACTATAAGAACATTGATAGCATTGACATCAATTTATCGCCTTGAAATCCATCAAATGGATGTAAAAATAGCTTTTCTTAATGGAGAGCTAGATGAGAAAATTTACATGGAGCAACCTGAAGGTTTTATAGTACCAGGACAAGAACACAAAGTTTGCAAGCTTGTCAAATCATTATATGGTCTCGAACAGGCTCCAAAGCAATGACATGAAAAGTTTGATAGAGTCATTGTTGCAAATGGTTTTCGAATTCATGAATCTGATAAATGTGTTTATAGTAGATTCAAGGGAAACAAAGGTGTGATTATATGTCTTTATGTGGATGATATGTTAATTTTTGGAACAGATAATGAAAATATTAAATTGACAAAAACATTACTATCATCCAATTTTGATGTGAAAGACATGGGGCTTGCTGATGTGATTTTGGGTATTAAAATTTTAAAAAGAGAAAATGGTTTGATATTGACCCAATCACACTACATTGAAAAAATATTGAAAAAGTTCAATCATTTTGATTGCAAGCCAATATCCACACCATTTGATTCAAGCATAAAACTATACTCAAACACAGGAAGAACAATATCTCAATTAGAGTATGCTCGTGTTATAGGGTGTCTTATGTATGCAATGACTTGTACAAGACCTGATATTGTATTTGCTGTAGGAAGGCTTAGTAGGTATACTAGTAATCCAAGTTAATTACATTGGCAAGGAGTGTATAGAATTTTAAAATACCTAAAGCACACTTTGAATTATGGTATACATTATTCTGGCTATCCTTTAGTTTTAGAAGGATTTACTGATGCCAATTGGATTACTGATCGGATTGATCATGCATCCACAAGTGGATGGATTTTTATGCTTGGTGGAGGAGTTATTTTTTGGAGTTCCAAGAAACAAACTTGTATAGTAGATTCTACCCTGCTGCTAAATTTATTGCATTAGCATCATGTAGTAAAGAGGCAGAATGGTTGAGGAATTTTTTGATAGAAATTCCTTTGTGGCCGAAACCAATGCCACCTTTATCAATTCATTGTGATAGTGAGACAACATTGTCTAGAGCATATAGCCAAATATACAATGGCAAATCTAGGCATATTGGCCTAAGACATAGTTATGTGAGACAATTGCTCACAGATGGTGCAATAACCATTGATTTTGTAAAATCATGCCAAAATTTGGTAGATCCTTTAACAAAAGGTCTTGCAAGGGATTTAATATATAAAACATCAAAGGGAATGAGACTGAAGCCAACTTAGAAAATCACCAATGATGGAACCTCAACTCAACACTTGAAACATCAAGATCTTGGGTTCAATAAGTAAAGTACATCATATGTAGTGATTGCAAGCACTATAATATTTATTATGTCCCAATGGTGAAAGTGCTTGATGCCTGTATGTTATGGGAATGATAAACTAATAAGCTTTTAATAGAGTTATAATAGTTTTCTGTTGGAATGTTTTACAAGGGCATTCTTGATAACATCTACCTATGTGAGTATCGAAGATGGTGCCGTTTTCAATGTAACTTGGTTAGTTACTAAAATACTCATGAAATAGGATATGGGACACAGGGCCAATCCACGTGTCAGTATTATAAACACCTTAAAAAATCAAAACCTATGTGTGAGATGTGTTCGGTTAGTCAAATAAGGTTACTGGTTCAAAACTTGCCTACCATATCATCTTGATTAACTTTGATGCATTTTCACTAAATGGAAGTTCAAGTCGAGAGACACTTTCCATTATGCATATGGTTTTCAAGTTTATGTAAAAACATTTTCAAATAAATTTATTTTGAAAATGATGGAGGATTGTTAGAGAAATTTTTAAAATAAATTAAATTTGAAAACGAATAGACACATTTATTCACCAAAGGTTGTGTCTATTAAATTTCAAAATGAAAAGACACATTGTTTGCAAAATGTTGTGTCTATTAAATTAAATTTTCAAAAATAAAAAAACACATTGTTTTGCAAAAAGTTATGTTCATTAGAAATATATATATATACTGACAGATAGATCTTCCATTCTTGTCTCTCAAAATATTCTTTGTTTCTCACAAATAAAAATAGGCAATATTCTACTGTCTGCAGAAGTAGTAAATTGTTACCAATAAACTTGTTATCATTCGAAGGTGTTCTGGTTTGTCTTCGCTAGTGTACATCGCAGACAAACAAAAGGTTTCATTGTATCCTAGAGGCGTATTCGCAACTTGGTGCATCACAGAATTGGTGGAGGCGAATAACGTCTTAAGGAAAACGATTTTGTTACGCGCCTTGAAACCGTTTATTTGCAATTTTTGCTACTTTCTTTGTGCTATTTCATGCAGATTTTTTGGGTGTTCTTTTGTGCAGTAATTGATGAATTTTGCTAACTGTTTTGGGAGGGATATAAGGCTGTTTTGGACTGTCAAATTGGACAACAAAATTCTGTAGGTTTCATCAAACAGTGCAGATTTTTTTTTTTGGATTGTTTTGTACAGATTTTTCTGGGCCACTCCTAGGCTGGGTTCATTCCAAATTTACAACAATCTAGTTATGCATGGGAGAGCTTCAAGAATCCAACAAACACTATCTTGCCAAGTCAAGTTATGGGGATTCGTAGCAAGCTGTTTTCTATGCAAACAGAAAGCAAATACTCCAAAGGACGGTTCCAGCTCCACTTGAAAGCAGATGGTGATGTTTTGCTCAATCCAATTGCATTGCCAACAGAGTTCCCGTATCAGTCTTATTTTCGTACCAACACTACTGATGCTGCTGATGAAATGAATTCAGGATACCAACTAGTGTTGAATGAGTCAGGTTACCTTAATGTGGTCCTCAGGAACAGAAGGGTGGTCACACTTTCTAAGAAAACTGCACTTCCTAGTACAGGAGAATATTACTACCATGCAACACTTGATTCTGATGGAATTTTCACACAATATGCTCACCCCAAGACTCAGACAAATGGGAGCTGGATTCACAACTGGTTCCCTGTCTGGTTTGCACCAGATGACATCTGCTCAGATGTTAATGGTGATGCTGGTAGTGGACCTTGTGGATTCAATAGCTATTGCAGGCTTGATGAGAATAGGAGGCCAATTTGTGATTGCCTTCCAGGGTTCTCCCTTTGGGAGGCTGACAACAAGTTCAGTGGCTGCAAGCAAGACACACCTCAGAGTTGTGATCAAGAGAGCAATTCCAAGCCAACAGATATCTATGAAATGAAAGAGGTACCTAATGCCTATTGGCCTAGTTCTGCTAATTTTGCACAATTGCAGCCCTTCAGTGAAGATGATTGTAGCACATCCTGCCTTTATGACTGCAACTGCGTGGTTGCTGTTATCAAAGAAGGTAGTTGTTGGAAGAAGAAGCTGCCGCTAACAAATGGCAGGCAGGACTATAACACCTATGGAAAGGCTCTAATCAAAGTACCAAAATCTAATGTTTCGTTGCATCCTCCTTTTGAGAGCTCAAGCATAGCGAAAAAAGATCAAGCGACTCTCATTCTGGCTGGTGCACTTCTTTTAGGCAGCTCAGTTTTTCTCAACTTCCTGTTTGTAGCTGCAATATCCATTGTTGCTTTCTATTCATACCAGAAAAGACATAAACTTATTGGAAGTTCAAGTGTTTTGGAGACGAATCTACGAAGATTTATGTTTAAGGAACTTAAAGAATCCACGGATGGGTTCAGGGAAGAACTTGGAAGAGGTGCTTTTGGAATTGTACATAGAGGGGTCATATCATCATCCACTTCAAAAATTTATGTTGCAAGCAAGAAGTTGGACAGGTTGTTGCAAGAAGGTGAGAAGGAATTCAAAACAGAAGTTACTGTCATTGCGCAGACTCACCACAAGAATCTAGTCAAACTGATAGGGTTCTGTGATGAAGGACCAAACAAACTTTTAGTGTATGAGTTCATGAGCAATGGCACATTGGCCAGCTTCATCTTTGGACTTTCAAGGCCTGATTGGAACAAACGAATTCAACTAGCATTTGATATTGCAAGAGGTCTTACATATTTGCATGAAGAGTGTAGCACTCAGATCATCCACTGCGATATCAAGCCTCATAACATTCTCCTGGATGAGTCATTCGCAGCAAAGATTTCAGATTTTGGGTTGGCAAAGCTTTTAATGAATGATCAAACGCGTACACTTACAGCTATAAGAGGGACAAGAGGGTACGTGGCCCCAGAATGGTTCAGGAACATGCCAATAACAGCGAAAGTAGATCTTTACAGTTATGGGGTGATGTTGTTAGAGATCATATTTTGCAGGAAGAGCCTGGAAATGGAGAGGGAGAATGAAGAAGAAGTGATCCTGACTGATTGGGTATATGACTGCTATAAAGAGAGAAGACTAGGGAAGCTGGTAGAGGATGATGACGAGGCAAGAAATGAGATGAAGAAGATGGAGAGGCTGGTAATGATAGCTATTTGGTGCATACAAGAGGACCCCTCTTTGAGACCTTCCATGAGAATGGTTACACAGATGCTTGAAGGAATTGTGCAAGTCTCTGTCCCTCCATCTCCTACCCCATTCACTTCAATTGTATAAACAAGTTCATAAGCCCAAAGTTGATATAAGGTAGTAGCTACAAGAAAATCATTATTTTTTTTAAAATTTTTATTACTAAATTTGCTCAGATATTTGAGCAGTTAGATTGAAATCTAATAGATGTGAAACAATCGCGTACTACTTTTATGATCTTAAAATTATAACATTTCACATTTTAATTACTAGTGGCTGCCAACCATTGTACACCATTAGAACATGAAGCTGCCAAATTTTGCTTTGTTGAAGAAAGCTAAAAAGTTGAAGAACATGCTAATGGCCTAATTGTTATTATTATTTTTCTCTGAGTAATGAAATTTGCATGAATCTGAGGACTAAAAGATTAAAATTGGGATGATCTATCTAACATATTACACTGGAAGAGTAATGGGAATCCTTGAAACCTTCTATGTTGAAGACACATGCATCTTTAAGGTCATGATTCAGCGAATTATCTTGTGTTAAGACATCCAAGCTGTGTGTGTCAACAAGAGACTTGTTTGTCTTCAGTTGTTGGTCTAACATTTGTTTCAGCTGCTTCCCTTGTTCTTCAATGTGCAACTGTAGATTTCTTTGCACCTAAACCATGTAAGTGATACAAAAATTATATAGTATCCTATATAGATGATGATCAATTGAGATGGACTGTAAAGAAATAGTTGGTACCTCCAATTGTTCATGAAGTTGCTTCTGGACGTCTAGTTGGATACGCAATGTTTCCACAAGCTGCATTCCTCTGTTAGATGGGTATGCAATGCAAGGACAAGAAGATAAGATTTGTTAGATGCTTGCTTGTATCAACTTGACCGGCTAAAGAGAAATTATTTGTGTATCACATCTATTTGGCTCTGTCTCCCTAGTCCAAATCAACAAACGTGACTAGTTGTAGCATGTTGGTATTAAGTGACTAAAATTTAACAAGATTGAGGATCAAGATATGTTTGAGGCTGACAGAAAGTATAGACGATGTGTTGAAGCTTACATTTTTGGGTCAAGCCTTGCTATAGCATTAACATCAGTTGTCCTCTGATGATCACTCTTATATTTCCCTGCATACATATCTATATCAAACACAACACACTTATATGAACTACAAAAATGCTTCCAATTTGACTAAGAAGACATGTTATGCAAAGCTAATATAGTCATGAACAAGACCAACAAATGTTTTGCCAATTACTTTGAACAGTAAACAAAGACAACATTAATAGGCCATGTTCTTTAATTGTCCTACCTGACCAGTTTACATAATTTCACAAATTGAATGTTTAATTCGGTACAGGTGAATTCACCAATACTGAATTAAGCATTCATTTTATGAAATGTCTAAAAGGTATACAACCCTTCATGTTTTCTTTGTGAATAAATAATTATAAGGCTATATCTCTATAATTTGTATGCTATCAAAGACAAAGCAATAAGTTAAAAATGTATATGATGTTACAGCATTGACATGGGGATATAAGGGTTTTGCTTTAAATAAATTAAGAATTCCATATGAGGACTATGTGAAGAGCATATACCTTCAGCAGAATCCGAAATGTGCCTAGCAATTCGATATTTCTGGAAAATGACATTAACAAAAGGCTATGATTTTAAAATTCTAGTAAATGAGGACCACTATCCAAGCATTATATTGAAGAATATCAAACCTGCAAGGGACTTTTAACATGGCAGACTGTCAATCCTTCAATGTCCAAAAGCTTGAGAATTTCCTTAGGAGTAGCGTCTACAAAATGCACAAGAGAGAAACCAAAAGGTTATTGGTTAACACATATCAATCACTTCACATATCTTGAAGAGATTGTACATGCAACACTTACTATCAGCACCTCCAAGAAAATTGACACATTGAATAAACCGTCTGTGAAGATCTTGAGTCCACCTTATTTGTGGTTTGTTAGTGATTGCTGCTGATCCTGCTGGCATAGAACTATGATGAGTGGAGCTGATCGTGTAAGAAAGATTAGTGAGAGGCTGCTGCTTCTCTAGCTGATGAAATGAACTTGGTCTCAAAACCTGACAGCTAAGTGGTTGATAGCCAACCTACAAGACAAATACAAACATGAATGGGCCTATATAATGCCGTTTATATATATATAATTGTTTTGAATAAACAAAATTTATATGCAGCACTCACTCTAAGGTTTTGATGGTGGCCGAAACTGACATAGGTTTGTCTCTGATTGATGTTGCCTTCAGCTGCTGATTTCTCCATCAATGGGAGGATCATACTGCTTCCTGTTGAAATTTGATGAGAGTTTCGATTTGGCTTTTCTGAGGAGGTTCTAAAATTCTGAGTGTCTTGGACCTGAAACTTCAAGACTGATTGAAGATTGACACTATCTAATAATTCTTTTGGACTGTTGTTACAGTATTGATTTGATAGAATCAATGAAGTGTCATCTCTTGACACTTGAGAACATGTAGGTAAGCCATCCATGTCCCGGTGACCTTGTGAAGAAAAACTGATGCCATTCTCATCAGTTGCAAGAAATATTGAAGGTGGAGATCCAAAATGGCCAGAAATGATGCCTGATGTATTGCAAGTCCCCAGATTCAGCTTGGTTGAGTCTCCAAATGTGTCAGGTAACTGTGACTGGTAGCAAATTCCCATATAATTCCAGGGCTGCTGCTGAGAAGATGCATACCTCTGCTTTTGAACATTTCTCTTTTGAATATTCATTTATAGTAAAGAGAAACTATACTTTTCTTTTCCAGCAACAAGAAACAAACTATTTTGTGTTTTCAATATTGATGGACAATTAAGGTGTTATGAACTTGAATCCTTTCCCTGCCTAGAGGACATCGATCAATGATGATGATGATGATCAAAAGGCACATAACAAGAGAGAAGGAGCAATAAATGGGGGGTATGAATATGATTATGATCAACTCAATCTATCATAGGAAGGAGATCGATTCTTTCTAGTACCTTCTATCTTTACAATTATCGAATGTGGAAAGCTTCAACATATATTAAATGTCGAGATCAATGCATGATCCTAGTTATATCATTCCGAGTCAGCTGATAGGATTGAACAACATTCTTGTTTTGCTTTTGATACATCCAAAGCTTCAAAGACTTATCATTTACTTTGGTGAATCTGCCAAATAATTTGGTGCTAAGAACACAAATTTCAGGACATTAAAACAGTTTTAGGCCTCATACAAAATGTTCACTTGTAAACATATATGCACAAACATCTTCTTGATTGCATTAAAACAGCTGGTAGGTTATAAGTATTTTCTCTACCAAACATACATTGATGTCTTTTTTCATTGTTTAGGAAGATTGCTGGCAGTTTTTTTTTTTTTTTGGGAAGTCTGTTTTATCGTGCATGCCAGCATAGAATAAATTACAGGCTCTAAGCAGGTCATTGTATTTTACAATTTAGCTTTCATGTACGCGGCTATAAGAGCATGGCAGGTATCTATGTGCGATACTTTCAAAATGCCACAGCGAATTGTTTATAACTTTTATAAGGGATAATAAACAAAAACAGCCAGAATTTTAAAACAATTCTTGCATGACAAAGACAACACTTTGTAGCAAGCTAAGCATATGATATCCATTAATAAACAAAAGGGCTTGTTTTGGTTCCATATAGAGGGACACCAATCTAAAATGACCCTTGGAGGTTTGAAGGGACAGGCACATTGCTCCACATATATATACACTGTCTTCAAAGGGTAAATTGCCTTAGGACAATAGCTGTTGACTCTTCAGATCACTATGTTAATAGCTGTTGAAGACAAACAATACTTAGAAAAATGTGTTTGGATTAGTTTGGACTCTATTAGAAGAGCATCAAGAGAGAGCAGTCAACAAGTCATGCATATTAGGTGGATCATATGATTTATATTCATTTGCTAAGAGAAGGAGGTAGAAGTCAACCAAAAGTATAAATTGGTTAAGATGATATGATCTAACATTGGCCTTGTTGAAGATTAAAGCTTTTCTAAGAGACTCCAGGGCTGCTGGTAGCAGAGGAGCTGAAAGTTCAAAATGAAGATAGGTTTTTGCTTTAGTACAAGCTATTGGAACAACGATTGTTATGTTTGTTTAGTTTCAGTTTCAGATATGTGATTGGTTTTGTCTAGTTAGTTTTCAATGGATTATGTTGTATCAATTTAGGATAACTTGTATAAGTCATCAAAGTTAGTGGTGTTAGGTGAAAGGATATCAGTTTTTTCTGTATTTTCCCATGTCTGTAGTTCTGGTTGTTGCTGTCAGGTATGGACAGCCATGCTTAGCTGTTCCAAAGTCTTGTTTCAAAGTCTTGTTCCTTATATAAACTCTCTTCTAATGAAATGTGTAAGAAAAATATTATTCAAAAACATTTCTCATAGTTTATCTTCTTCTTTGTGCTGCTGCATTTTATGTTTTATGGATGTTATGGTATGAAATTTTAAACAGTGGTATCAGAGCATTGTTCTTGAGGGTCCATGAGGTTTCTTTCTCCAGTTCTTGAGTGAATTTTTGAGGTTTAAACACTTGAGAGTGAGTGCTAAACACTTGTAAGTGCAAATATGGCTGCTGGAAGTAACACTAACTTTGCTGTGCCTTAGTTTTCTAGGGAAAACTATCAGATATGGACTGTTAAAATGAAGTCTTATCTGAAAGCATTTGGTTTATGGGAGTATGTTCAGGAGGACAAGCAAGTGCCTCCATTGAGAGCTAATCCAACAATAGCTCAAATGAAGCAGCATGAAGAAGAAAAAATGAAAAGAGATAAGGCAGTTACATGCCTGCATTCTGCTTTATCAGATGCAGTGTTTGCCACCATAATGCATCTTGAAAATGCAAAGCTCATATGGGATGAACTGAAGGAGAGGTTTGAAGGCAATGAAAGGGTGAAGTCTATGAGGCTCTTAACTCTCAAAAGGGAGTTTGAAATGCTAAAAATGAAGGAAGAAGAGAGCATCAAGGACTACTCAATAAAACTGTCTGATTTGGTAAACCAAATGAGACTCTACGATGAGTTGATTCATGATCACAAAGTGGTTGAGAAGATAATGATTAGCCTACCTGAAAAATTTGAAGCAAAAGTGGCAGCCATAGAGGAGTCTAGTGATCTCAAGACATTGACTGTTTCTGAAATGGTTAGCAAGCTACAAGTGCAAGAGCAAAGATTAGTTATGAGAAATGAAGATGAAGTTGAAGGAGCTTTTCTAGCAAAGCACAAGGGGAAGCAGCAGCAGAAAAAGGATCGAAAGAAGCATGGTTCAGGTCCTAAAAATGGAGATCAAGAGGGAAAACAAAGCTGGATGGAAGCACTGCAGATGTTGGTTCAAAAGTCAAGTTTCCTCCTTGTTCCACTTGCAAGAGAACAAATCATCTTGCAAAGGACTGTTGGTATAAGGGAAAACCTCAAATCCAATGTAACTTTTGCAAGAAATGGGGACATAAGGAAAACTACTGTAGAGCAAAATCAAATCAATCTTCTCAGCAACCTACACAACAGCAAGCTAATTATACTGATGAGATGGCAGCAGATGATCACTTGTTTATGGTCTCATAAAATCATCATGCAGCCTCCAATGATGCTTGGTATGTAGATAGTGGCTGCACTAGTCACATGGCAAGAGATTTGAGTTTATTCACCTCACTAGATAGAACTGACAGAACCAAAGTAAAGCTTGGAAATGGTGATGTTGTTCAAGTTGCTGGAAGAGGTAATGTGCTGATCCAAACTACTGCAGGTGCTAGAATGATCAATGATGTTCTTTTCATACCTGATCTTGCCCAAAATTTGCTGAGTGTAGCACAACTATTGAAGAGGGGTTACTTTATATCATTTAACAACAACTATTGCATCATTTTAGACTCTAGAAATGTTGAAGTGGTTAAGGTTAGAATGCATGACAATAGTTTTCCCATAAACTTTAAGGAGGTTAAGCATTCAGCCTTAATGATAAAGCTTGATGAGTCTAGCTGATTAGATCATAAAAATACAATTTTAATAATAGAAAATTGATTGCATTTGTCAAAAATATGTTACTTAATTAAACATTTTTATTTGATTATTTTTACGAATGCATTTGGTTTGATCATTTGATTTAATGTATTTTTATGCTCATAAAATTGATAATTTTGACATAATTTATGAGTACTTATTTTGGGCTTATGGTGTTTTTCAGAAATAAAATAAAAAGCCCAATTTAAAGAACATCAGCTCAAGTGCACAAGACCTAAATGTTACCGGGGTTCAGCAGTTGAACACAAAGACAGTCAGACCCTAAATTTCTCCAGTCCTAAGCTTCATGGCCCATACACTCCCACCAGATTTGATTTTCAAATTTGAAAAATGGTCAAGTGATTTATGGAGATGATGGAGGAAAATTTTGACTTTCAAATTTGAAAAAAAGTTGGATGAGATATGATTGATGGAGTGATTTGTGGAAATGAATTGGAATTTAATTTGTCTCTCAAATTTTGGAAATAGTAGTGATTTATGGTGATGGATTATGACCAAGATGGAAAGATGTTGAACAAATTTTGTTTGTTTGAATTTTGAAATCAAATTTGAATTTTGAAAGCCTTCCTTTTTCGATGAAGTGAAGATCTTATGGAAAGGCTTTTTGCTTCTATAAATAGGGCGTCTGGCAACACATCAAGGCAACCAATTGAAGGAGAAAACCAGTGTTTCAGAAAGAAAGTGTCTTGCTAAATTATTTTTATACTTTCTTTGTAGAATGTGTGAAATAATGAGCAAGTTAGGTTAAAATTAGAGTGAGGCTGAGAGGTGATCTTAATTGTAAGGTTACTATTATTCAAGTTTGTTTATTTTCAAGCTTTTCAATGTCTATGTTAAACTCTTTTTGAAGTTTTAATTCAGAAATTATATTTTACAGTTTCATATAAATTCAGTCAAGCTTTTTTTATGTGGTTCATGTTAAAATCATAGTTTTTGGATTGATAAATTTATAAGTTGATTTTTGACTGCAGTATTGTTAATTTGATATATTATCGTTCTTAAATAATTTATAAATTATATCCTAGTTTGTTCTTAAATGTAAAGAGTTTTGCAATTATCACTGTGTTTTTATTTGATCTTCAAATCCATATTTTCCAATTGTTTGTTTGGGATGTGAAACATGCAATTGAGTAGTAATTTGAAATCAAACTTGATAATAGATAATTAAATAATTAAGTGATCCTCAAAGCCTTGCTATTTTCTCGATTGGTTGTCATATTTATATTTTTATTCATTGTCCAATTAAAAATTCTTAAATAATTTTCTCTTCAATTGTTCTCTATTATTTTATTTGATTTCATTTTATTTTACTGTTTTGAATTCTTCTTATTATTTACTTCTCTGTGGGATCGATACCTTAAAACTATGCTATGATAATTGCTTAGCCGAACGTGATATTTTGGGCATAACCACTAGCATATGGCATAAAAGATTAGGCCATTCTAGTGCTTTAAATTATTTGCAAAAACATGAAATTATGAGTGGACTGCCCAAAATGCGTCAAACTGAAAATGTATGTGGTGTTTGCCAATATGGAAAGATGCATAGGAAGCCTTTTACAACTGCAAGTAAATATAGGACAACAAACAAACTAGAGTTAGTGCATTCAGACTTATGTGGTCATATGAGCATACATTCCTTGAACCAAAACTTGTATTTTCTATTGTTTATTGATGATCTGACAAGGATGACTTGGCTGTACTTCTTAACAAGCAAGTCTCAAACCTTTGATTTCTTTAAGAAATTCAAAGCAATGGTGGAAATGGAGAGTGGATGCAAGTTGAAGAAACTTAGGACAGATAATGGAAGAGAATACACTTCCAACAAGTTCAACCTTTTTTGTCAAGATATGGGGATTTAACATCAGCTGACTGTGAGCTATTCTCCACAGCAAAATGGAGTTTCAGAAAGGAGAAATAGGATAATAATGGAGATGGCAAGGTGTCTTCCAGTAGAAAAGAAATTGCCTAAAAGTTTTTGGGCAGAAGCTGTCCATGCTGCTGTGTACATTCAGAATAGGCTCCCCACCAAAGCTGTTGAAGGAATGACTCCTATGGAAGCTTAGACAGGTTCTAAACCTTCTGTTGGTCACCTCAAAGTGTTTGGTTCTATTTGCTACATGCATATACCTAAAGCAAAAAGAGCTAAACTAGATAACAAGGCTGAGTTGGGCATCCTACTGGGCTGTGCAGTAAACTCTAAGGCCTATAGGGTGTATAATGTGGAAACAAGGAAGATTGAAGTGTGCAGGGATGTGTAGGTTGATGAAGATTCTCATTGGGACTGGAAAAGCAATTATGTACAGAGGGATGATAAGCAAACTCAAGCAAGAGTTGAACCCATGGCTGTTGGGAACAAAGATGAAAATTTCAGCAGTGGCTTAGATCATGTTGCTGACCAGGTTGCAGAATCAGACTCTCCCATCTTGAAGACAAAATCCTTAGCTGAAGTCTATGAAAGATGTAATGTTGTGGTGAATGAACCTTCTAGTTTTGAAGAAGCTGCACAACTAGTAGAATGGAGGAGTGCAATACAGGAGGAGCTGAGGATGATTAACAAAAATCAGACCTGGGAGCTGGTTCCAAGGCCAAGTGACAAAAAAATCATAGGTGTAAAGTGGGTTTACAGGACAAAACTGAACCCAAATAAATCCATTAATAAGCACAAAGCTAGGCTGGTTGTAAATGGGTATTCTCAGGTGGCAGGGGTTGACTTTGGAGATACTTTTGCTCCTGTGGCAAGACATGAAACCATAAGGTTACTTCCTGCCCTGTCAGCCCAAAATGGATGGATTTTGCACCATCTTGATGTCAAATCTGCCTTCCTTAATGGAATCCTTCAAGAAGAAATTTTTGTTGAGCAACCACTAGGATTTGTCATAGCTAAACATAAAAATAAGGTGTACAAGTTGCATAAGGCCTTGTATGGATTGAAGCAAGCCCCTAGAGCTTGGTACAACATAATAGACTCTTACTTCCTTCAAAGTGGCTTCAAAAGGAGCCAAAATGAAGCAACTTTGTATGTCAAGGCTGATGGGAAAGGAAGCAAGGTTATTGTCTCTCTTTATGTGGATGATCTATTGGTTACTGGAGGAAATGAAGAAGAGATAGCTGAATTCAAGAGGTGTATGCTCAAGGAATTTGATATGACATATTTGGGGACCATGAATTACTTCCTAGGCATGGAAATGAAGCAGCTCAAGGATGGTATATTTCTTTCTCAAAAGAAATATGCATGGGATGTGTTGTAAAAATTCAAAATGGAGCATTGCAAACCAGTGTCAACTCCACTTGCGATAAATGAGAAGCTATCCAATGATGATGGTGATGCAAGGGCAGATCAAACTCATTATAGAAGTTTGGTGGGCAGCCTTCTCTACCTTACTGCCACCAGACCAGATTTGATGTTCTCCTCAAGCTTACTTTCAAGATTCATGCACTCTCCTAACCTTACACACCTAGGAGTTGGAAAAAGGATCTTGAGATACCTTAAATGGACTCTAGATTTTGGTATATGGTATGGGAAAAGTGATGGAAAGCTGGTGGGATATGTTGACAGTGATTGGGCAGGGTCTTTGGATGATTCCAAGAGCAGAACAGGTTTCGTATTCTCTTTAGGAAGTGGAGCATTCTCCTGGAACTCTAAAAAACAAGAAGTGGTGGCTCAATCAACTATAGAGGCTGAATATGTTACTGCTGCAGCTGCAACAAATCAGGCAATATGGATTAGAAAAATCCTTATTGATTTGGAAGAAATGCAAGTTGATCCTTGTATGCTTTTGTGTGATAATGTTTCTGCAATTTCAATAGCTCAAAATCCAGTCCAACATGGGAGAACTAAGCACATAAATGTCAAGTATCATGCTATCCGAGAAGCACAAAGAAATGGTGAAATGTAATTGATTCACTGCAAGTAAGAGGAGCAAGTGGCTGACATTTTAGCCAAAGCTCTTCCCTTTAGGCGGTTTAATGTATTAAGGGCAAAGCTTGGAGTCTCCAAGAAAAACTTTAAGGAGGAGTGTTGAAGATTAAAGCTTTTCTAAGAGACTCTAGGGCTGCTGGTAGCAGAGGAGCTGAAAGTTCAAAATGAAGACAGGTTTTTGCTTTAGTACAAGCTATTGGAACAATGATTGTTATGTTTGTTTAGTTTCAGTTTCAGATATGTGATTGCTTTTGTCTAGTTAGTTTTCAATAGATTATGTTGTATCAATTTAGGATGACATGTATAAGTCATCAAAGTTAGTGGTGTTAGGTGAAAGGATTTCATTTTTTTCTGTATTTTCCCATGTCTGCAGCTCTGGTTGTTGCTGTCAGGTATGGACAGCCATGCTTAACTGTTCCAAAGTCTTGTTCCTTATATAAACTCTCTTCTAATGAAATGTGTAAGAAAAATATTATTCAAAAACATTTCGCAGAGTTTATCTTCTTCTTTATGCTACTGCATTTTATGCTTTATGGATGTTATGGTTTGAAATTTTAAACAGGCCTGACTGGCCCAAATGATCATAGAGCAACTAGCGAGATAAGCAAAATTTTGGCAGAGTTTTGATGCTGTTTTGCTGGTTCAAAAAGTTGAATCTTATAGCTGCATTGACATTTAAGCATATGTTATTTTATATTTTTATGATATAGATGTGGTCACACTTAGAGAGGACAATTGAGGTCCAAGTTGCAAGAGTTTATGTTCCATTGAATTGTAGTCTATCTTTTTTGTATAACCATTTCCGTTTTTAGTCAATGTTTTAACTATCACGAGATTCTTCCTTCTATTCCAAATGCTTCTCCCAACAAGATATTCAACAAATAGCAACAACATTGACAATTTTTGAAATGCACCAAAACATAAAAACGTGTAAATAACGATAGAAATGTACCCAAAAAAAAAAAAAACAAAAGGTCAATTATCAACAATCATTTACTAGAGAGTGTAATATATATCTTGCATTGTACTTAACCATAATAAATCATAAGATATATAATAGAAGAAATCTAGCATCCCATAGTCCCAAACCCAAACAAAACTACAATTAATCTATCTCTAATAATAATATATATAATATGAATAGGGTGTGATGGACTATAATAAATGGTGGAAACCAATATGGATAATTCATCTCATGGAGCACATGAAAGTGAATCAATCTCATACATTGTTGCCTTATATAGTTCAAGTCTCTTAGCACCAAATCATGGCAACTATAAGCATCATTATTATCTCATTTTCATGAGGAAAAGCCTTGCAATATCTGAAGTCTTTTGAGTGTTTTCGACAAGCAAAAGTATAGAAGCTTTGCATAAATTGCATCAGTATAGAGCTCACTTACTTTATTATATGACTTCAAATAAGAGAGCACACAACTATGTGAATGGGAGCTTATTGGTTCTATTTCGTGTTAATCTCAAATTTTAAATATTATAGTTAGGTTATTTCCTATCAGTTTAAGTTTTTGGTCTGATAATAACTAACATGATATCAGAACTTAGAGGTCCCTATTTCAAACTCTCTCCCCCTCCTTTTATCTGAAAATCATCTCGTTACACATGTTATACGGTAAGGGGCGTGTAGCATGTATCCATCATCGATCATCTGTCCACGTTACACGTGAAAAAGCGTGTCACGTGTCAACCTCAAGTCTTAAATACTATAATTTGATCATTTTCTATCAACTTAAACTTTTGAGTTTTATGGTAACTAACAGGTTTGTTAGAAGAACGAAATGCATTTGAGAGAGCTCTCTTGCAATTCCATCATTGAATACAATCAAGAAAGAATACTAAAGCAGGATAATCCACTTAAACTTGACACCATTAATTGATTATGTTTTCATATTTATATAATTGAGATATTAAATGAGCATCAAAAGATTTGTAAAACAAAACCATAATACAGGTTGCTCTTCCGTAATGCCCTGTAAATTAAACAATGTACAGTAACTGCACATACCACAAATGAAAACTTGAGAATTGAATGGTTCAACTTACATAACTCTGAGTTTTATGGCCGGAATTGGATCCAACACTCAGGCTCATAAAGAATTGGATTTATTGTTGTTTGTTTTTATATTGTAAATCTCGAATTTTCATGAATTAATGATGAGATTATGTTTTGAACTATGAGCTTAATTGTAAAGCAAGAAACATCATTCAAAAATGATTAGATACTCTTCATTTTGTATGTATATTTGTCATGCCTTTTACTTTAAATATAAATTTAATTGACATAGAAATTATAATAATATTCATCATTATAATAATACAAGTTTTAAAATTATTATTGAGTACAGTTGAGTGTTAAGAAGAAGAAAAATATTACCAAATTTAAAATATTATTCAATTTACTAGTTAGATAAAGTTACTAATCAATAACAATTTTTGGATATTAAATAACATCATAAATAATTTATTCTTAAAGTCTTACCACATTTTTCATTATATTAACTCGCAATTGATATAGTTACAACAAATTGCTTATCATATTTATTGAGATGGAGTAAATGTTTTGAGCAGTGTATAGTTGCTTTAAAAGTAAATATTATGCTATTTATTAACTACTTTATAAGTACTAAATTTCTATAACTATAAAAAACTGAACCTGAAATAGGATACACGTAGTTGACTAGGGTTCCAAATTGGTTTGTGTGTGAAAGACGGGCAGTTTTGAAATGGGACAGGCATCTATTGTGTGGTCCATTGGCGGTGTACGTGGGGAGGTTGACGTGATTGGCATCATCATCATCAACCAATCTCGACTTTTTGAAACACCAATTCAATTCAGGTACAATACATTGTCCATGAAGAAAGATTCGGTGATCAGACATGCCTAGTTAAAGTAGGAATGTTTGGGCATGCATGACTTGATGCTCCATCGTATATACATATATTCATGGCACACCCCATGCAACGTTGTCATTCTTAGTGCATGTACACCTTAACTGGCAATTGGCATATTCCGTCGTTGTTGCATTAATTGTGCAACTCGTGTTGGGGCTCTTTTTTATTGGTGGTTGTTCCAAATTAAAAACTTGCATGTGATCAGAACTATATACTCTGGAAAGACATTCCCTGTCTCCTCTAATTTGATTACAACAGCTCTATCGACTATGATTTTGTGCTTGTAAATCTCATGGGGTGTTTATTAACTGCATGATCATATTGATATCAAGCGCGCACACACTCACTTTTGTAATGGTAAAGAAGCAGTCTAATATATGGCACAGTGGACAAGTAACATGAAGGGCCCAGTACAAGTGCCTGATTGTTGAGCTCATAAATCGGTTCAGTCCAAGTGAAGCTCATAACATAAGAGCCCCTGACTAGGGACAACAATCGAACAACTCAAACCTCCTTAATGCGAGTTGACCGCACTAAAGAAGGAATCTCGGTCATAAAATGCATGCGTTCAAGGGAGATTTGACCGATTTCAAATAGGAGATTTCCTTATTAACGTAGAGGTGTCGATCAAGGAAACAAATTCTTTGATCCTCATTGCCTTGACTCTCCAACAATTCTCTTATCACTTATAAAAAGTGAGAGCAACTAGAGAGATGGGAATCCAACTTTCTCTGTAACGTTATTCTGTCAAAATTCTCTCTAACATCCAACCGATGCCACCATCATCACTGTTGCATGATGGTCAACCTCTCATGCTCTCAAAGTCTGGCCAATGATCATCCACAGTTGAATTCTATCTTGTAATCTCAAAAATCCACATTTCCTCACTCATTGAACAACATTACATAATTGTCAGTCGTACGCTCTTTTGTTCTAAATTTCTTTGATTCATTTCATATTCTAATTTGAGCATTGAAGTATCCATCTCAGTATCAAGTTAACCTACTCTATTCATTCGATTTTTGTACAGATTGCCCTTAAAGCTGAATATTGAGTCAATCCTCCAAAATAGTATTTGAAGATCCGACCCTCTACAACTTTTCATTAATTAAAACAATTTTTGACAAGAGAAAAATACACCAATTATTCAATAAACTCTTGATGAAGAAACTACAACTTAGTATTTATTGTCTGTATTCTGTGCTACCTTTAGTTCCCATCTAAATTATTCAAAAGATTGCAAGTGTTTGCAGCCAGCTATAGTTCAACCCGATCAGTAGCATCAACTTCACCTACCCTATCAGATTGATTGAAAAGGTTAACATGTATATGTAAAAGATATTCATCTAATTCACAGAACTCAATATATATACATGTTCATTAACTATTCAGATTTATAAATATTTCATTCAATTTCATATATAAAAGAAATATCCTGACTCTTCAAACTCACGTTGAAACTACATAGATTTCACAAATGAATATCATGAATTTAACATTCAGTTTTATATAATATATTTTTAATTACACTAAATTATTGTTACAACTCATATGCACCAAACTCACATTGAAACTTTACAGATTTTATAAATCAATTACACGAAGTTATCGTTTAACTTTATAAATCATTATTAACCGCAAAAATAAGCATTACAATTCTACATACATTAAACTTGCGTCAATACTCCATAGATTTTATAAATCAATATCCCAACTCTAACAATTCGACTTCATATATTATTATTAATGGCAAGAACTTAGCATTTGGGCACCACATCCATTAAATCCACATCAAAATTCATAGATTTTACAAATCGATATGATAAATATAACATCTAACTTGATAAATTATAATAAGTTACAAAAAATTAGCATTAAGACTCCGCATTCATCAAACTCAGGTCGAAATTCCACATATCTTATAAATCGATTCCATAAAATGATGTTTCAACCTACTTGTTCAAAGTATCTTGGTCTCAATCTCAACCCAATCCACTTTCACTCAGGTTTGAAGCCCAAAAAATAATAATCATAATACACAGACGGACCTCAAAACCCACACAAAAGCAAAACAACACACAGAAACCACTTTCTAATCCGAGTAATTGTATTTGTCAATTTCTGTATCCTTTTTTGAATTTTCAAATATTTTATGACATTTGGATATGGGTACAGTTAAATATTTGAAAACATAATATTATTCTTTTATTTTTTTCGTGAAATTAATTTCTTTATTTTTTTTATATATATGAATTGTTTTCCATTTTGATACGGGTAATTTCCAGTCGTATAGGACTGTTTATTCGAAGTTTCAGACCGTACTATTAGAGTCCTACCATCTTGATCTCGATTGCCTTTTGGTTGTGTTATGTGTATTTTCCAGACTCACTAAATGGGCTGGTAAAAGCCTGATAAAAGCCTAACAAAATCCACTCAATAAAAAGGCCCAGTTCTTAACTTCAAGCCCAACGAGCTCCACAGCTTGTGTCACATCCAATCTACAAATCGTTCCACAATTCGCTCTGTATATAGCTCGCTACTCAGTGGGGCCTAGCTCGAGATCGTTCGATGAAGTGTACAACTCGTTCAATAGTTAGTTAAATGACGAAACCTTCCAGAAAAAGGCAGTTTCCTGATTTGGTCATGATTCTCTCACCAGAAACGAAAATTAATTCAAATTTGAACTCAGTCAACGTGATCCCGAGATTTACGAGACAGTTTCCTGATTTTACTCCAATCGATCAGGAAATGAATTTAATGTAATTATCTTCCTATTTTATTGTTACCCGATTTGTAACGCCTCTCTTCTCTATAAATAGAAGGCTGAATTCATTGTAAATATACAAACAATAAAACACTATCACTTTGTCGGATTATTGAGAGACAGTTGTGGACGTAGGCACACTTGCTGATCCATGTTAAAAGCATTATGTTCTGTGTTGCTCTTTGTTCTCTACCATCTATATTTCTTGCTTTTTGTCTTTTCTTACATTAATTACAGGTATTGGGAAGTGAATTCTCGTTTACCAGAAAATCACGTTGACATTTTAGCGCTGGAAAGAGGGCTCATACTACAATCTATTTTGTTTTTGTTCTTTGATCTCTAATAAACATGACAAGAACAAGAGTCACCAGATACATAGGGGAGCCTGACCAGGCGAAGAGTCAGACGAATCAGTCACAGCAAAACATGTAGCCAGTGAAAGACGTACATGTGCATGCAGCAAGCACGTCTCATGGTCAGGCCGTTGGAGCTGCTACAAGCATGCCTCCCTTACCCCCTCGTCAGCCAGTTATAAATGCTCAAGCAGTTGAGGAACAACATGCATGATATCAAAGACAGGAAGCCTTGGAGAATACAGTCCGACAGCTCGCAGATGCTGTCAATATGTTGGTGCAGGCTCAAGCACAGAACGCACCCAAAGTTGAGATTGAGGCAGCGAGGCAGGTATATCTGCAGCGTGGAGTGCAGGCACCAGAAAAGCCTGTTAGAGAGGTGCAGCGACCTGTTGGCTCAGCTCGCTCCTCCAATTCGCGTTCTAGAGCTGGAGGTTACCTAGTTCATGAGGAAGGAGAGGTCACACGCCCAGCTAGTTTGGTTATAAGGGTGAGCCAAGATAGAACCTGGAGAGTGAAAGCCGCCCATGATAGAGTCCGAGTTGTACCTCAGCGTGAGGAAGATGAAGTGAGCAATCAGTGACAAGCAAGGTCGTACCAAGCTGGCGGCTCGCTTAAGGGAAGCCAAAGGTATCAATCAAAGCGCCATTCTCCAGGTCGCGATCGTAGGAGGCATGGACTCCGAGACCCACAGGTGGAGGAACTTCTTCAGAGGGTCTAACAGTTGGAAGCACGACCTGACACCTTAGACCAGTATGGACGTTACGAGGAAAAGACTCCATTCACTAGGGAGATTGAAACGCAGCCTCTCCCCTTAAGATTTAAAGTCCCTAGCATCCAACAGTACAATGGGGACACCGATCCCTATGATCATTTCGATGCCTTTAATGTCCAGATGGACTTGTAGATGGACAACCCAATAGTGAAGTGTCGCGTCTTCCCAGTAACTTTAGGGGATATTCCACGGACTTGGTTCAAGAATCTCCCAGCTTGCAGTATAGGAAGTTGGGAGGAGTGCCAGCAGAAGTTTGTCAGCCAATACAGGGCTTTGAGAAGGCAGCTCGCACCATCCTGTCACCTGGCCACTATTTTTCAGCGTTAGGATGAGTCGTTGAAAGACTACATTACTAGGTTCAGACACGAGGTTGCAAATGTGGAGAACCTATCGGATGAGAGTATTCTGACTGCGATCTCAGTTGGGTTATGCAAAGATGGAAAGTTATATGAAAGCATTTACAAGTCCCCAGTGAAGGACCTTAGTGAATTTTACGAGCGAGCTACAAAAGAGATCAGATGGGAAGAGACTTTTGGTCCGAAGAAGTCCAACCAGAAGAATGAAGTGGGCAGTTCCAACCAGACAAAAAAGAGAAATAATGGCAGGAATGAAAGCGAAAGTAGAAGTAGTGGCTTCGGTAACCAGATTGCTAAGAAAGCAAGGAGAGAGCCCAGAAACAAGCGACCTCAACGTGAAGTTTGTTATGATGGTTACAACGTCCTGTCCGACTCACAGGACAAAATCTTTACAGCAGAAAAAACAGGGAGGACTTCGGAAAGACCAACCCTTTTAGAGCCCTTGTTCAGCATAGAGATAGAAGTAAGTTTTGTGCCTATCATAATGAGGTCGGACATAATACTTCAGATTATTGGGCGTTGAAGGATACCATTGAAAAGTTGATCAGGCAAAGTCGCTTGAGAGATTATGTGGTGAGACCTACGGACTCGCGACCTCCGCAAGAACGACCTCGTCAACAATAGTAGCCTCAACGAGCTTCTGAGCTAGAGCATGAGCCTGCGGTAAGGACTATTTTTACGATTCATGATGGTCCCCATATCACAGGTGCTTCAAACAGGTCGCACAAAAAGTATGTCCGAGAAGTAAATCATACCTTGTAGGTCAATGGGTCGGAGGGACCTGTAAAGAGGCGAGAACGACCTCAGACGAAATTGTGTTCACTGATGAAGATGCTAGAGGCATAATTTGGCCTTACAATGATATGCTGGTCATTCGAGCTAATATCAGCAACATGAAAGTGTGATGCATTATGATTGACACTAGGAGCTCGGTGAATGTAATGTACATAAGCTATTTTGACCAGATGAGGCAAGGAGCAGAGTATTTGAGACCGTCCCCAAAGCCTTTATACAGTTTCACTGGCAATGTTGTTGTACCAGTGGGCTAGATCAAGTTGCCACTTACTCTTGGGGAAGCAGGTCGTCAAGCATTTGTGCTGGCAGATTTTTTAATCATTGACGGCCCATCAGCATACAATGTGGTCCTGTGAAGACCTGCTACGAATTAGTTAGATATGATCACCTCGACCAAGACCCTCATAGTTAAGTTCTCAACCCCCAATGGCGTTGGATGTGTTCGGGGGGAGCAGCATTTAACCAGATGTTGCTGTGAGGACGCCATGAAGATGGGCGTGAGAGGAAAGAAAATAAATGTGGTTTCAGGGCGCGAGCTATGAGCTATGATAGAAAAGAGAGTTAGTTATGACTTAAACCCTCGGGAGGTGGATACAGATCGAGCTACTGGGTTAGTCAAGAAACTAGAAGATGTTCAAGTCAGCGAGATAGATCCTGAAAGATGCCTGAAGTTGGGAAGAGGCCTAATTCCAGAAATAAAAGCCCAGCTCGCTGACTTTCTAAAGGCGAACCTGGATGTATTTGCATGGAATCACAAGGACATGGTGGGAATAGATCCCAAGGTGATGTCACACAGGTTGAATATTGATCCTTACCACAAGCCAGTTCGCCAGAAAAAGAGGGTAATGACAGGGGAACGCTACTTTACGTTGAAAGAGGAGGTAGATAAGCTGCTGGCAAACAAATTTATCCAAGAAGCTTACTATCCGACCTGGGTCGCCAATCCAGTGCTGGTAAAAAAGAAGAATGGGAAGTGGATGACTTGTATCGACTTCATTGACCTAAACAAGGCATGCCCAAAAAACAGTTTCCCTCTGCCAAGAATAGACCAGCTCATGGATGTAACAACTGGACATCAGCTCTTAAGCTTCATGGATGCGTACTCGGGCTATAATCAGATACCTATGAATCTCGAGGATGAGGAACACACCTCGTTTGTGATAGATCGCGGCTTATATTGTTATAAGGTGATGCCCTTCGGGTTGAAGAATGCAGGAGTGACCTATCAACGCTTGATGAACATGATGTTTGAAGAGCAGATTGGGAAGACCATGGAGGTCTATGTTGACGATATGTTAGTAAAGTCCAAACAGATAGGTGATCATGTACACGACTTGGAGGAGTTGTTCCAGATTTTGAGGAGCTATCAGATGAAGCTGAACCTGCATAAATGTGCATTTGAAGTAGCTTCTACGAAATTTCTAGGCTTCATGGTGAACAATAGGGGCATTAAGGCAAATCTAGAAAAGATCAGAGCGTTGATCGAGATGAGGTCCCCTACCAAGGTGAAGAACATGCAAAGCCTTAATAGTCAGGTCACGGCGCTCAGCAGGTTCATGTCAAAGGCAACAGATAAGTGTATTCCTTTCTTTGATGTTCTAAAGAATGCGAAGAATTTTGAGTGGACCGAGCAATGTGAAATAACTTTCCAGCAACTGAAAGAATACATGGGCTGAGCTCCACTCCTCTCTAAGCCCAAAGAAGGAGAAAAACTGATCTTGTACTTAAGAGTGTCTCAGCAAGTTTTAAGTGCTACTTTGGTGAGAGAGGAAGAGAAGACGCAGCTCCCTGTGTACTATGTAAGTAAAAGGCTGCAGGATGCTAAAACTAGGTATTTGCAGATAGAGAAGCTCATTTATTACTTGGTAGTCGCATCGAGGAAGCTGCGACCTTATTTTCAAGCCCATACAATTGAAGTCCTCACCCAGTACTCGTTCAAATAGGTTCTCCAGAAAGCAAACACCTCAGGTCACTTACTAAAGTGGGCAGTGGATGTAAACCCCTAGTCTCGAATTATAATCTCCTAATGTTAAAAGGATAGATTAGAGAGTTAAAATGAATCTCTACATTAATTAAGTTGAACTTCATGACCTCAGAGATTTATTAATTTAAGAGTACGACGAAATTCGTCGACCATAAAAAGTTAAGTAGCATTTCAATAAAAATCTAAGCTATAAAATTGAAAATTTCGGTCAATGATAAGTCGAATTAAAATTTAATTAAAAGAAAGAGTCAAGTGGTCAAGAAGACAAGCTTGACGATCGAAAACAAATTCTAATGAGACGAATAATTAAATCAAATGATGAAAGCAAAATTGGAAACAAACATGGATGGGCAACCATGAGAATCAAGGAAAAGAGAGGAGATTGAAATGAAATTAAAAAGAGATGAGGCTTGAATGTAATTAAGAGAAGTGCCACTAGTATAAATATAACCCTTAGCTAAAACTTTCAAAAAACAAGCAGCCATTCAGCCGAGGAACCAAGACGATTCGCGAGAGTCAAGACTAAAACAGTAGCTGGTCGTGAGAGAAGGCAAAAGACAGCCCAGCCGTGAATCAAAGAAGACCGGAAGTGAAAGGCTAGAGGAAAGAAAGAAGAAGACAACAGCTTGGATGACCCACAAGGAGTAGCACAAAACCTGGTGTGAAAGAGCAAACAAACAACACAGCTGCAGCTCGCGTGAAGGAAGAAGCTGCTGGCCGTGACTGCAGCTTGCTGTCCAAGCAAGAGAAGAAGAGAAGAAGAAGCACCAGTGGCAGAACCAGAAGCAGAACAGATCAAACATGCAAGGAGTAGCATAGAGGCTGGTCGTGAGACAAAACAACAACCAAAACAGAAGCAAACGCGAGCAGAATCAGACCAGGGCGAGGACAGCAACGGGCTGGACGGCAGCAAGGAAAAGTCGAGGAAGAAGAGCCCCTCCAACCCTTCTGAACCTCTAACCTCACTCTCTAAACCCTCCTCTAGGTCATCTCAACTCCCCAAATCAAGAGCCAAGTAAGAAAATCATCTCATTTCTTCTTTTAGGTTGCTGAAAATTTCAATAGTAAACTGTTGGAATTTTCCAGAATTTTGGTTGAGTAGTGTTGGATAATTTCTCTTAAAACTTTTAATAGAATCTTAAGTGATTGAAATAGAGCATTGAGTGTTGAGTTGTTGGGTGTATATGATGCCTTAGAAGCGTACATATGGGCTGTTATATACTTAACCAAAGTAAAAACAGAAAATTGTGTTGTATATACACCAAGTGGATGATAGAAAGTTTGAGTGAATTTTGAGTGTTTAATTGATGAAGTTGAGTGTGTGTGTGTTATGGCTATAATGGACAGTAAATAGGCTCTGAAAGTAAGTGGTTCGCCACTTATAATTGCTTAATATCTATGTCCATACTTGATTGTTGTAATAAATATGGTGTCTAAGAAAGAAATGAGAATGAAAATGATTTGTAATATTAAGGTTCAAACTTGAGTGTATAGCTTCCTATGGAATTCATATATTAATTGAGATTAATACTAAGTTGCAGTTAAAAAGAGTTGAAATGAGAAAGTTTTCAAAGTTCCAAAACTAGTGAGTTTATGCTTTTGGCACTAAGTAAGTTTAGTGGAAAAACCCATGTATATACCTTAAGAAATTTATGAGATATAGCGCTACGTGACGACGTAGAAAATTCCATCCGTAGTCGCTCAGATTATAGAAAAGTATAGCGCTACGTTGCGATGCAGATAATCCCGCACGTAGTTGGTTATTTGATAGTTAGCGCTACATAGCGATGTAGTAAATTCCACTCGTAGTCGTCTAGAGTTTTAGCACTACACTTGCGATGCAGAAAATCCCACATTGTAGTTGCTCAATGATAAGATTTAGCGCCCTACGTGCGATGCAATAAATTCCGTAACGTAGTGGTTGAGATACCTCATTAAGCTTCACGTTGGCATTAGTTATAATCACCCGTGATGGTTAGAATGTTTCAAGGATATACATGGGGGTTTTGAAAGAAATCATAAAACTTGAATAAATGGTAAATTGCCATGTTAGTGTATGTGATATTATATCTTCATTACACTAACTTGTTTGTTTATTTTGTAGCTTATTTACTTTCATTGTGTGCCACTGTCGGACGAGACGACGACCCTTTTGCTTTGTATATATATAGGTGGGCGAGTTGCATAAGACACTTTGATACATTTGTGTATATGTATTTGATATATTACATTTTGAATTACAATGATGTTTGAGATCGTAAATTTGTAAATATTCATGCATTATATATATATATGATGCATATATGCATTTTTGTGGATTTGAGTTCATGGTCACTTGTGATGAAATTATGACGAATAATGCTTGTTTGAGAAGAAAGAAGTTGGGAGGAAATTGAAATATAGTCGAAGTGTTTGTTTAATTGTAGGTAAATTTTGGTTTTAAAAAAAACGCAGCCGTTATGCTGTCGAATTTTTATAAAAATATTTGAAACGAAAATTGCGAAAAATTTTATCACTCCCAACTAGCCTAAAGAAAACCAAATCACTAAGTTTTAAACAAGTAAACCGGAGAAGAAAGTTAGGATTCACTTCTCGGATTTCTGCGATCTGACGAGTCGGGTTTGATGAATCCGTTGAAGTGTCTGGCAGGATCCTCCAGACAAGAGCCTATATAAGGTTTGGGAAGGGTCCTGTCAAGTTGGTATCAGAGCTTGGTTCTCGTTAAGTTGAGAGAAAGTTTTAAGAGAAAAGTTAGAGTTAATATCGCATAAAGTATGTGTTAGTAATGCATAACTTAAAGCATGAGTTTTATTGCTTGAATTAAACATGTTATGAATATACTTCGAAGCAAGTTGTTAAGTAAAAGTTTATGCGTAAGATATGCATAAGATTTTGAGTTAAATATCGCATGAAATTATCATGCCAGTTTATATTGAATTAGTTTGCTGAACTTGAAATTTCTTGATTTGTGGCTATTAGTGTATTAGTACACACTTAGCTATGCAGCGTAGAGATCGTCCGAGGATGAGATAGGCAGTCGTAGAGGTACCCCCATCACAAGATGAGCATGTTGACGGGTCCGTCAATGTGCCAGCGAGCTCATCCCATCCTAAGCCATCTCAGCCAGCAGGATCAGAGCCTGCCCTAGGACCTGCTCCAAGGCAGATGGAGCAGATGGCCCAACTATTAGCTGTGGTCCTTCAGCAACCGCGAGAGACAAGAGTGACTTTAGAGCTCGCTTGCAAGGTAGGCGCGAAACCATATGACGGGACTGGAGACCCCGAGAGAGCATGGTCATGGCTAGAGACGAAGGAAGAAATATTTCAGGTCATAGGCTGCACAGAGGATCAGATGGTCATCTTCTCAGCTTTTCTGCTGAAGGATCGAGCCAAAGATTGGTGGAAGGCGCATCAGAGAGCGCATCCAGCCAGAGTATCTTGGGAAGACTTCCAGAAACAATTTCTAGATAAGATTTTCCCAAAAGTTTACAGAGATAAGAAAATTGAGGAGTTTTATAAGTTAAATTAGGGGGACTCTACGGTGACAGAGTATGAAAAGAGATTCTTCGAGCTAGTTCGTCTAGTTTCTCATATTGCTGAAAATGAAAAACAGAAGATTAGCATATTTATGGCAAGCCTCAATCCTACGGTCTGAACCATTGTAACATCCGCCATACATACTCAGTATGGACTACTAGTGGAGGCAGCCACCAGAGTGGAGCAGAGCGCACAGACCGCTTTGAAGTCAAAGTCACAATTCAGTCAGAAGCGGAGCTGGACCGGTAGCCATCAGGGAGAGTCCAATAAAGTGCCCAAGAGTGGTCAGGGCCCAGCATGGTCACAGAGTCGGCAGTAGGGCCAGAGACCTCAGACGAGTCAGAGCTCTGTTCAGTCGTCAGTAGGGTCCAAGAGCCAACAGAACTGGAGGAGCTGACCAGTGTGTGGTAGATATGGCCAATCATACCATGGTGAGTGCCTTCAGGGCGAGATCGGATGCTTTAGATGTGGACAGAAGGGCCATTATATGCGAGATTGTCCTAGTGTAGTGGCGTCGAGTCCGTCTGAGGCCAGATCAACCGTTCAGGGACAGACTAACGGGAGCCGGGGACCCGTGAGGGGAGGCCCCCAGACCAGAGGAGCTACAGCCCTAGAGCCACCTAGCATTGGTATGAGCAGAGGTAGACCGCCCAGAGCACCGACAAGTAGACCTCGCAGTCAGGCTGCCAGAGTATATACAATGACCCAACAGGCGGCAGATGCGACACCAGGTGTGGTCACAGGTACCATTTCTTTATTTGATATTGATGCTCATGTATTGGTGGACCCAGGAGTCACCCATTCTTTTATTGCACGAGAGTTCATAAATAGAGTCGGGATAGAGTTAAGACCGACTGAGTGTAGCATGATAGTGTCACTTCCCACGAGTGATTCGCTTATTACGGATAGAGTCTACATGGGAAGTAAGGTGACTATAGCAAGTCATGAGTTCAAGGCTGATCTAATAGTACTCGATATTCATGACTTTGACATCATTTTGGGAATGGATTGGCTATCCAAGCATCGCGCTACCGTAGATTGCTACAGGAAGGAGGTCCAGTTCAGCAAGCCTGGAGAACCAGATGTGATCTTTTATGGAGAGAGGAAAATACTCTCTACAAGTTTAGTAAGTGTGATCCAAGCAAATAAGATGCTCCGTAAAGCATGCCAGGGGTACTTGGTGTATGCAATAGAAACAAGCGGTAGTGAGTTACAGTTGGCCGAAGTTCCTGTGGTGAACGAGTTCTCTGATGTATTTCCTGATGACCTACCAGGGTTACCTCCGAATAGAGAGATTGAATTCGAGATTGAGCTAGCAGTTGGCACGAAGCCCATCTTTATAGCTCCGTATCGGATGGCACCAACAGAGTTAAAGGAGTTGAAGGTGCAAATGGAAGAATTGTTGAGTAAAGGCTTTGTTAAGACGAGTACATCACCGTGGGAGCTCTGGTATTATTCATTAAGAAGAAAGATGGAAGCCTCCGTTTATGCATTAATTATCGATAGCTCAACAAAGTAATCATCCGGAATCAATGTCCACTATCAAGAATCGATGATCTATTTGATCAGTTACATGGAGCCAAGGTCTTCTCGAAAATAGATCTACGATGGGGGTATCATCAAATGAAGGTGCGTAGGGAAGATGTTCCCAAGACGACCTTCAGAACTAGATATGGGCATTATGAGTTCTTGGTGATGCCATTCGGCTTAACCAATGCCCCAGTAGCTTTTATGGATTTGATGAACCGTGTCTTCAGACCCTACTTAAACAGGTTAGTGATAGTCTTCATTGATGATATCCTAGTGTATTCAGGTAGTAGAGAGGAGCACACAGAGCACTTGAGGGTTGTATTGCAAACTCTAAGAGAGCATCAGCTTTATGCAAAGTTTAGTAAGTGCCAGTTTTGGCTTGATCGAGTGGTATTCTTGGGACATGTGGTATCCATCGAGGGTATTTTAGTAGATCCCCAAAAAATAGAGGTCATTGTAGATTGGAAGCCACCTACGAACGTAACCAAAGTAAGAAGTTTCTTGGGTTTAGCTGGTTATTACAGAAAGTTCATAGAAGGGTTCTCAAATATAGCTACTTCACTAACCAAGTTAACAAGAAAAGAAGAGAAGTTCATCTGGTCAGAAGCATGCCAAGATAGTTTTGATAAGCTAACGCAAAAGTTAACTACGGCACCAGTGCTTACATTTCCCTCAGGAAGTGAGGGATTTACAGTATATTGTGATGCCTCCAGGCAAGGTTTAGGTTGTGTGTTGATGCAGCATGATAGAGTGATAGCTTATGCTTCAAGGAAATTAAAGAAGCATGAAGTAAACTATTCAACACATTACTTAGAGTTAGCAGCTGTAGTGTTTTCTTTGAGGATATGGAGACACTACCTCTATGGAGTACCTTGTAGAATCTTCACTGATCACAAAAGTCTGTAGTATCTGTTCTCACAGAAAGATTTGAACATGAGACAGAGAAGGTGGATAGAACTCATCAAAGACTATGACTGTACCATTGAATACCACCCAGGCAAGGCAAATGTAGTAGCAGATGTGCTAAGTAGGAAGCCCTCTAGTTCCTTAGCTCGGTTAAAAGCCGAGTACCTACCGATGCTAGTAGAGTTGAGATCTATGGGGGTCAGTTTGGAGACAACAGAGTTAGGTGCTCTATTAGCAGCTTTCCATGTTCGGCCAATGTTAGTGGATAGAGTTAGAGACTTGCAAGCTCAGGATCAGTACTTGATGAAATTGAGAAGCAAGATAGAGGCTGAGCAGTAGAGTAGCTTCACCTTGTGAGGTGATGGAACACTAGTATTGGGCCAAAGATTATACGTCCCAGATATAGCAGAATTGAAGAAAGAAATCATGGAAGAGGCACACTCCTCGGCATATGCTATGCATCCATGGAGTACTAAGATGTATCGGACTTTAAGAGACCATTACTGGTGGAGAGGTATGAAAAGAGAGATAGCAGAGTTTGTATCTAAATGCTTAACCTGCCAGCAGATTAAGATTGAGCATCAGAAACCCGCAGGTTTACTACAGCCTCTATCTATTCTTGAGTGGAAATGGGAAAGGATCACGATGGATTTCGTGACGGGACTTCCCAGGACACAGCGTGGACATGATGCCATTTAGGTTATAGTGGATAGATTGACGAAGTCAGCCCACTTCATTGCTACTAATAATACCTATTCCCTGGAAAGATATGCGCAGTTATATGTAGAAGAGATTGTGAGGCTGCATGGTGCACCAGAGTCCATTGTATCCGACAGAGATCCTCGCTTCACTTCTTGGTTTTGGCCGAAGCTACACGATGCTATGGGCACCAGATTGCACTTCAGTATTGCTTTTCACCCATAAACAGATGGCCAATTAGAGAGAACCATTCAGACTCTTGAAAATATGTTGAGAGCCTGTGTGATGGAGTTCAAAGGGAGCTGGGATAATTACCTAGCATTGATAAAATTTGCCTACCACAACAGCTATCAGTCTAGCATCGGTATGACACCATATGAGGCATTGTATGGCAGAAAGTGCAGAACCCCAGTCTGTTGGGATGAAGTGGGAGAAAGAAGATTAATTGGCCCAGAGATTGTCCAAGATACCACCGAGAAAGTAAATGTGATTAGAGAGCGGTTGAATATAGCAAGCGACGGGTAGAAAAGCTATGCGGACAATCAAAGAAGAGACTTAAAGTTTGAAGTGGGTGATAGAGTATTCCTACAAGTCTCACCCTAGAATGGTATTTTGAGATTTGGAAAGCGTGGGAAGTTGAGCCCACGATACATAGGCCCTTATGAGATAGTGGACAAGGTGGGTGAAGTGGCTTATCGATTGAAGCTACCATCAGAGCTAGCCAACATTTATGACGTGTTTCACGTCTCTATGCTACGCAAGTATATAGCTGACCCTTCACACATTTTTAAGGAGCAACCAGTTCAGTTGAAAGAAAACTTGACCAACGAGGAACATCCAGTGGAGATATTAGATCGTAGAGAGCAAGTGTTGCGCAGTAAGGTGATTTCACTAGTGAAGGTGCTATGGCGAAATCACGGGTCAGAAGAGAATACATGGGAGCCCGAGAAACAGATGCGTGCTCAATACCCTCAATTGTTTGAATAAGGTACGCAATTTAAAATTTCGAGAACGAAATTTTTATAAGGGGGGAAGAAATTGTAAACCCGTAGTCTCGAATTATAATCTCCTAATGCTAAAAGGATAGATTAGAGAGTTAAAATGAATCTCTACATTAATTAAGTTGAACTTCATGACCTTAGAGATTTATTAATTTAAGAGTACGACGAAATTTGTCAACCATAAAAAGTTAAGTAGCATTTCAATAAAAATCCAAGCTATGAAATTGAAAATTTCGGTCAATGATAAGTCGAATTAAAATTTAATTAAAAGAAAGAGTCAAGTGGTCAATAAGACAAGCTTGACGATCGAAAACAAATTCTAACGAGACGAATAATTAAATCAAATGATGAAAGAAATATTGGAAACAAACATGGATGGGCAACCATGAGAATCAAGGAAAAGAGAGGAGATTGGAATGAAATTAAAAAGAGATGGGGCTTGAATGTAATTAAGAGAAGTGCCACTAGTATAAATATAACCCTTAGCTAAAAATTTCAGCAAACAAGCAGCCATTCAGCCGAGGAACCAAGAAGATTCGCGAGAGTCAAGATTGAAACAGTAGCTGGTCGTGAGAGAAGGCAAAAGACAGCCCAGCCGTGAATCAAAGAAGACCGGAAGTGAAAGGCTAGAGGAAAGAAAGAAGAAGACAACAGCTTGGACGACCTGCAAGGAGTAGCACAAAACCTGGCATGAAAGAGCAAACAAACAAGACAGTTGTAGCTCGCGTGAAGGAAGAAGCTGCTGGCCGTGACTGCAGCTTGCTGTCCAAGCAAGAGAAGAAGAGAAGAAGAGAAGAAGAAGCACCAGCGGCAGAACCAGAAGCAAAACAGATCAGACATGCAAGGAGTAGCATAGAGGCTGGTCGTGAGACAAAGCAGCAACCAAAAGCAGAAGCAAACGTGAGCAGAATTAGACCTGGGCGAGGACAGCAGCGGGCTGGACGGCAGCAAGGAAAAGTGGGGGAAGAAGAGCCCCTCCAGCCCTTCTGAACCTCTGACCTCACTCTTTAGACCCTCCTTTAGGTCCTCTTAACTCCCTAAATCAAGAGCCAAGTAAGAAAATCATCTCATTTCTTCTTTTGGGTTGCTGAAAATTTCAGTAGTAAACTGTTGGAATTTTGCAGAATTTTGGTTGAGTAGTGTTGGATAATTTCTCTTAAAACTTTTAATAGAATCTTAAGTGATTGAAATAGAGCATTGAGTGTTGAGCTGTTGGGTGTATATGATGCCTTAGAAGTGTACATATGGGTTGTTATACACTTAACCAAAGTAAAAACAGAAAATTGTGTTGTATGCGCACCGAGTGGATCATAGAAAGTTTGAGTGAATTTTGCGTGTTTAATTGATGAAGTTGAGTGTGTGTGTGTTATGGCTGTAACGGATAGTAAATAGGCTTTGAAAGTAAGTGGTTCGCCACTTATAATTGCTTAAATTCTATGTCCATACTTGATTGTTGTAATAAATATGTTGTCTAAGAAATAAATGAGAATGAAAATGATTTTTAATATTAAGGTTAAAGCTTGAGTGTATAGGTTCCTATGAAATTCATATATTAATTGAGATTAATACTAAGTTGCAATTAAAAAGAGTTGAAATAAGAAAGTTTTTAAAGTTCCAAAACTAGTGAGTTTGTGCTTTTGGTACTAAGTAAGTTTAGTGGAAAAACCCATGTACATACCTTAAAAAATTTATGAGATATAGCGCTACGTGACGAAGCAGAAAATTCCGTTAGTAGTCGCTCAGATTATAGAGAAGTATAGCGCTACGTTGCGATGCAGATAATCCCGCACGTAGTTGGTATTTGATAGTTAGCGCTACGTAGCGATGCCGTAAATTCCACTCGTAGTCGTCTAGAGTTTTAGCACTACACTTGCGATGCAGAAAATCCCGCATTGTAGTTGCTCAGTGATAAGATTTAGCGCCCTACGTGCGATGCAGTAAATTCCGTAACGTAGTGATTGAGATACCTCAGTAAGCTTCACGTTGGCATTAGTTATAATTGCCCGTGATAATTAGAATGTTTCAAGGATATACATGGGGGTTTTGAAAGAAATCATAAAACTTAAACAAATGGTAAATTGCCATGTTAGTGTATGTGATATTATATCTTTGTTGCACTAACTTGTTTGTTTATTTTGTAGCTTATTTACTTTCATTGTGTGCCACCGTTGGACGAGACGACGACCCTTTTGCTTTGTATATAGATAGGTGGGCGAGTTGTGCAAGACACTTTGATACATTTGTGTATATGTATTTGATATATTACATTTTTGAATTACAATGATGTTTGAGATCGTAAATTTGTAAATATTCATGCATTTTATATATATGATGCATATATGCATTTTTGTGGATTTGAGTTCATGATCACTTGTGATGAAATTATGACGAATAATGCTTGTTTGAGAAGAAAGAAGTTGGGAGGAAATTGAAATATAGTCGAAGTATTTATTTAATCACAAGTAAATTTTGGTTTTATAAAAAACGCAGCCGTTATGCTGCCGAATTTTTATAAAAATATTTGAATCAAAAATCGCGAAAAATTTTATCACTCCTAACTAGCCTAAAGAAAATCAAATCACTAAGTTTTAAACGAGTAAACCGGAGAAGAAAGTTAGGGTTCGCTTCTCGGATTTTTTTGATCCGACGAGTCGGGTTCGATGAATCCGTTGAAGTGCCCGGCAGGATCCTCCAGACAAGAGCCTAGATAAGGTCTGGGAAAGGTCCTATCAGTGGAGCTCGCATAGTTTGACATTCAGTTTAGGCCAAGAACAACTATCAAGGCCCAAGCTCTAGCAGCCTTCATTACAGAATTTACAGGGCTCGTAGATGAAGAGGCTGAATCCTCTAAAGGGCCAATTTGGGAGCTGTAAGTTGACGAATCATCTAACGAGCAGAAGGCCAGAGCTGGAATTTTGCTGATTAGTCCTGAAGGCCATAAAATCCTTTGTGCTCTAAGTTTTGGTTTCCAGGCTACAAATAATGAAGCAGAATATGAAGCATTGCTCGCAGAACTACGCTTAGCCAAAAAGATACAAGCTGAGCAATTGAGGGTTTTCAGTGATTCGCAACTCGTGATTTGTCATATACTAGGGGAATATCAGACCAGAGGACCGAAGATGGCCATGTACCTCTAGAAAGTTCAAGAATTGCTAAGTACCTTCAGAAATACGAGGTGAAGCAAATTCCACGAGCTCAGAACTCGTATGCAGATACATTAGCTCGTTTGGCGACAACTCGAGATGCAGAATTTTTTGGGGTGATCCTAGTAGAGTTCCTACCACCTCCAAGTACAGAAGAAAGAAATTGGATGATGGTCATAACTGTACAGCCCAACTCATGGATGAGCCCAATCTTGAATTATCTGTAAGATGGGAAACTGCCAAGTGATAAGCTAGAAGCACGGCGCTTGCGAGTTAGAGCAACCAGATATTGCATTTATGATGATATGTTATACAAGAAAGGGTTTTCAGCTCCACTCTTAAGATGCATTGAAGGCCAAGATTGTGAAACAGTAATGAGGCAGATACATGAAGACCATTGTGGGAATCACGCTGAGGGGCTGTCTTTAGCTTAAAAGGCACTTCGACAGGGTTTCTATTGGCCCACCATGAAGCAGGATGCCATCGATTTAGTGAAGAAGTGTGACAAGTGTCAGAGGTTTGCCCAGGTTCCACGAGCTCCACTAACTTATCTCCAACAAATAGTGAGTCTGTGGCCCTTTGCAATATGAGGGATGGATTTAATCGGGCCTCTGCCAACAACTCACGGAAGATACAAGCACGCCGTGGTCGCAGTTGATTATTTCACCAAGTGGGCAAAAGCAAAGGAATTGGCTGAAATTTCCATGATGAAGATTGAAAAATTCGTGTGGAATAATATTATCTGCAGATTCGGGGTTCTGCAACAGATCGTGACAGACAATGGAATCCAGTTCAATAGCGATCGGTTTCTCAAGTTCTGCAGCGACCTAAAGGTAGTCAAGAACTTCTCAATAGTGGACCATCCACAGGCCAATGGCCAAATTGAAACTGTGAACAAGATAATAAAGCAGACCTTAAAGATGAAACTAGAAGCGAAGAAAGGAGCGTGGTTAGACGAGCTTCAGAAGGTATTATGGGTTTACAGGATCACAGCTTGCAGCACCACAAGTGAGACACCCTTTTCAATGGTATATGGGTCTGAGGCCATGATCCCAGCAGAGTTAGAAGTCACCTCGCAGCGAAGAGTGACTTTCAATCCAAATGACAATGACCAGTTACTTGCTACCAACTTAGACTTGCTTGAAGAAGTCAAGGAAATAGCCAGGTTGAAAGTAACTGTCTATCAACAAAGGATCATGAGGTACTATTACAGGAATGCTCGAATTCGTAGATTCAACGTGAGAGATCTAGTATTGCGTCTCATTCTGCCTGGAGCTCACAAAGCCAGTGATAGGTCCTTAGGCTCAAATTGGGAAAGACCCTATATCATCAAAGCGAACTTGGAAAATGGAGCTTATCATTTAGCTAATATGAATGGGGCCGAAGTCTATCGAGCTTGGAATGCTGAGCATCTTCGACCATACTATCGGTAACTCTTTAATTACATGTACTTAGCTTATAAATCAATCATTTTAGAGATTAATGAAAGCTTCAGTTCCCTCACATTGTCTCAATTATTGAGCGATTACTCTAATATTTTATATGTTTAAAATGGATGAGTTATCGAACTGACGAACTCCATCTTATATAGCTTGCTTCCATGCTAAAATAAAAAGAGCCTAAAAAGTAAACGAGGTTACGTGCCCCTGCATAGCTCGCTAAAATAAAGAGCCTAAAAAGCAGGCGAGGTTACGTACCTCTGCATAGCTCGCTAAAAATAAAAAGCAGGCGAGGTTACGTACCCCTGCATAGCTCGTCAATATTCCAATATGGCAAATGAGGTTTTGACTTATTGCTTATACTAAAAGATTTTATTACCTGTTGAATCAAGTAATCGCTTGGGTTATTATATCAAATTTCAGGCCAGTTTATGTTATAATAATTAGATTGCAAGAAATCTTGTAACTTATAAAATAAAGGCATAAAAATGTGTTACAGATTCAAGCACATTCAATAGAGAAGATATAATGTAAGAATTTCCATTAAGCTCAAGAATCCACTACAACTTAACAAATGAATTACAAAGATTAAAAACAAAGCTTAGAAAGAACAAAAAATGAGGCGAACTATAAATCGCGAGGAGAATCTGGTCCCAAAAAGGAGTCCTCGCTGGAAGACGAGCTGGAGAGTCCAGTGGGATCAGCTTGAGAAGTCATGCCAAACATCTGCATTGCCAAAGGAACTACGTCAGTGATAACTGGAGACAAGGTAGCTTCTGCCTTAAACCTCTCCACAACTCGAAATCCCTCATCACTAAAGATAGAAAAATCCATTTTAGGATAGGACGTCCATAGCGTGTGGAGGAAGTTAATGCCCGTTCTTTCCTCAGCCTCATATTCAACCTCAACAACTAGCACTTCTGTGTCCTGAACAAGTCTCTCTCTGAAAGTAATGAACTCTGTGCTAGTGTCATGAGCCTGTCGTTGTGCAACCTCCATTTGCTGCCCGGCAGCCTCAGCCCGTTACAATGCAGCCTCTATTTGTTTCCCGAGCCCCTTGACTTGCTTCTTTGAAATCCCAGCTCGATGTTCAGCTTTCTCAGTTCGTTGTGCTGTAGCTTCTACTCGCTCAGCCCGTTTTTCGATAGCCTTAGCCCGCTGCTCAGATTACCTTAATTCATCCTGTGCCTCATCCAGTTCGTCTTCACAATTGCGGAGCTAGGCAGTAAGATATGACCTTGAGGTTTCTAGGCAACCTTCTAAATGATACCGGGCTTCCTCAGCTTCCCTTCTGGCTATGTTGGCATCTGCTAGCTGTGCCTCATAACCAGCCTTGTGCCTCCTAGCATTTGAAACCTCTTTATTCAGGGACTTGTTTTCCTTTTTGATCTTTTTTAGCTCATCCTCCAGCTTTATTATACGATCTTGAGTGAACCTGGTCTCCCTCCCCCGTTTTATTCCCGCAAGAGCGACCTGAAATTTTGTAAGTTAGAATTTAGCAAAGCATGGGAAACAAAGAGCTAAAGAAGAGTTAAGTTACCAGTGTTGCATGCCGACTTATATATTCATCCAGGTCCAAGCCTTTCAAAGACTAATTTTCCAAAGCCCTTGGGAGGGTAATCATGATATTCGACAAGTTATTAAGGAGAGATTTTAAATATCTTTGCTCTGGTCCATCTTCAAGGTTTGTTGTGATTAGTGAAGCAATATCCTCAGCTGGTGTGACCTCGGGTACTTTCCCTTTATATACATGTCGCACGACGGAGAGGCGTTTACTTAGATTTTTTCTCCTTCCACCCCTTCTCGTCCCAGTTGGGGTGTCTTGTGACGAGACTCCAGATGGAACCTTCCTTGATTCGAGTTGCGAGCTTGGAGTTAGGATCGGTACTGGACCTGCTGTTGCTGCTGGGGGTGACATTTCGCTAGAAGCAACTAGAGGAGCTGATGCCTTAGCATGTGGCACTTCGCTAAAGGCAGCTGGAAAAGCTGGTGCCTTAGTAGGTGGCACTTCGCTAGCAGCAGCTGAAGGAGTTAGTGCCTTACCGGATCGCTTTGAAGGAGTAGTTGAAAGAGCGGGAGCTTCAGCAAGCCGCTTTGAGGGAGTAAAAGAGGCTGAAGCTTTAACAGGTTGCTTTGGAGAGAACTCCAGAAGAGTAAGCTTTCTCCTCTTAGCTGGAGCTCGCCCAGAGTCAGAGGCAGAAGTTGGAGGGACTGCTATTCGAGATACTCCTATTGGCAAAGTATGAGTTGAGGTCGGAGCCACTTCAACAGGTGCTGGAACCATTGGAATGGGGGCTGGATCTGCTCGAGGTGAAGGTGGAGCCTCTGGAATAATTGTTGTTCGAACAAAAGAATGAGATGAATCCAACTGTACAATTGGAATTGCTTAAGCTGAAGTATGAGCTGGAATCAAGTCTGCCTGCGAGGTGGAAGTAAGAGTTGTAGCTGGTTGGGAAGCAGGAGTGTCTTCCTCTTCTTTGATAGGGATTTCAAGAACAGAAGGGAGTTTGAGCTCTCTTATGCTCGATATATCATTATCACTATCAATCAGCGGAGAATCCTCAAGAGAAGGGTAGTGTCAAATTTGTTATTGCTACTCGCCCCACCTGAGCTTGCGAATACCCTCAGAGCCCTCTTCTCCTCGTTACTGAAAAGAGACTAGTCCATTTTCAGTTCTGCAAAGCAAAATTTCAAAAATAAAAAAAAAAGAAAAAAAAATGTAGCTCACTAAGAAATTTCCCTTTTTGCATACTTGGGCTTAAAACAAAATTGAAGTTGTTAAGATATGCGAGAGAAGGGCATGAGACGAGAAACCAGTTAGTTTTGTATGCCCCTACATTAGATTTACCTTTCACATCTCCTCGGGGCAGGAGGTCCTTGTATTCCGATTGGCGAGCTGCGAGATAATAAATGTCATCTTGCTTTCCATCCTTTAAAGTACTTCTCATCTTGATGTTGTAAAGGTGTTGTATGATTTTTGGAGTAGGGGGGGGAAGGACCATTTCTGAGAAAGGCCGGAGTTAACGAGGTCAGCTACGAGTATAAGTTTGGCGTCAACTGGAATGGCGCGAGCTTGACCGTGTTCAGGAACTCGATCAGATAATGAGGAATTAGGAACCTTAATCCATGCTCGAGATGTTGGGTACTGATAGTGACATACCTCCTTGAAGGATAGCATGCATGGTTTTCTGGAACGGACGACATCGCACGACAACCCCTAGGGATATGGAACAGAAGAGTGAGTCTCAGCAGCTCGAAAAGATCTACTGAAGAAGAATAGTGTGTGAACACTTGACGAGCTTCCCTCTCCTCGCGAGTTTACTGCTCCGCTGCGAGTTGACGAACTGCTTCCGGAACGACCTGAGCTTCGATTTGCTTTTCATTTTGAGCTGCCTCATTAACATCGCAAGTTCCACTTGAAGATATCTATACAAAGCAGGTGTGGTTAGGTCGCAACGAGTAGATTCCGAAAATGTAAATGATTTTCTAAATTCCCTACTCTTATAGATCGCTCACACAGTGGATGGCTCAACCTATGAAGAAACGACTTGCGAATTAGTAATCTATAGGTACCTAATCCTACAGTTCGTATGCATGACAGGCCACAAACAGTAATCAGGTCGCAAGTAAACAAGCTACAGGATCAAATCAGCAGAAATTGAAAAATCATGTTTGATAAGAAACCCAAAAGAATAAAGATTCAACATTAAGAATGCAAAGCACCCAGAATGACAGCAATGGCAAAATCAGAAAGCAAAACGCAAACACAATGCAACATCAACTCAATAAAAATAAACCAAAAACGGAACATTTGAAATCGACAAAAGCTTACCGTGAATCTTTGTCGAAGATGTAAAAGTGGTGACTAAAGTTGAAGAATCTGTGAAGAATCGGTAAGAGAACGACAAAAGAAAACTTGGTGGTTAAAAGAAAATGACAGATGAAAAAGAAAATGAAAGGACTCTACCATTTTATATAAGTGGACGAGCTCGAGCCCTGATTGTCCGATCTAAGTGATGTGTAACCGTCTCGAATCCAATGGTGCAGCATGAGAAACGACTTTGTAATCATGCAGCTGTCAGTTGATAGATGTGCGCATTAAATGCGCATGGCATGAAACGTGCCAGTGACGGTTTAGTTGCCGTCTTAACGGTTGCCACGTGTTGAAAACTGATGGGAATGAATTTGAAAGAACGCGAAACAACAATTTAAGTTTACTTTTACTAGCGAGCTCGAGCTCCCAATTCGCAGAACGAACTGAGAGTTGGGAGGCTGATGTTATATCTATTTTTCGGACTCACTAAATAAGTTGATAAAAGCCTAACAAAGTCCACCCAATAAAAAGGTCCAACAGACAAGGCCCAGTTCTTAACTCCAAGCCCAACGAGCTCCACAGCTCGCGTCATCGAGCTCGTATCACATCGAGATCATTCCACAATTTGCTCTGTATATAGCTCGCTACTCAGCGATGCCTAGCTCGAGATCGTTCAATGAAGTGTATAGCTCGTTCAGTAGTCAGTTAAACGGCGAAACCTTCCAAAAAAGACTATTACCTGATTTGATCATGATTCTCTTATCAGAAACGGAAATTAATTCAAATTTAAACTCAGTCAACGTGATCTCGAGATTTACAGGGCAGTTTCCTGATTTTGCTACAACCGATCAGGAAATGAATTTAATATAATTATCTTCCTATTTTATTGTTACCCGATTTGTAATGCCTCTCTTCTCTATAAATAGGAGGTTAAATTCATTGTAAATACACAAGCAATAATATACTGTCACTCTTCTAGATTATTGAGAGACGGTCGTGGACGTAGACACACTCGCTGAACCACATTAAAAGCCTTCTGTTCTGTGTTGCTCTTTGTTCTCTACCATCTACATTTCTTGCTTTTTATCTTTTCTTACATTAATTACAGGTATTAGGAAGTGAATTCTCGTCGACCAGAAAATCACGTCGACAATAAGCTATTACTTTTCATTTTGTATGGAGCTATGGAGATGGGCTCTATACCAGGTGCTAGCTCAATCTCAAATTCTATCTCTCTGTCAGGTGGTAGTCTTGGAAGGTCTTTTGGAAAAACATCTGGGAACTTACCAATCACGAGGACTTCGGCCAATTGCAACTCACTACTGCCAGCTTCCATTACATAGACTAAGTACCCCTAGCATGCTTTCCAGAGCATCTTATTAGCTCATATCACACTTATCAAACTTGTAGAGAGTATTTTCCTCACTCCACAAAAGATTACATCTGGTTCCCCAGACTTACTGAACTTGACATCTTTTCGGTAATAGTCAACTATGGCATGATGCTTGGATAACCAATCCATTCCTAAAATAACATCGAAGTCATGAATATCGAGCACTATCAGATCAGCCTCGAATTCATGACCTGCTATAATCACCTTACTTCCCATATAGACTCTATCTGCCATGAGCGAATCGCCCGTGGAAAGTGACACTATCATACTACAATTCGTCGGCCTCATCTCTACCCCGACTCTATCAATAAAATCCCCACAGACAAAAGAATGGGTGGCTCATAGATCCACCAACACATGTACATCTGTACCATCTGCTCCATGTTTTCTAGGATAGGCTCTTATCCCGCAGACTGTGATGACTCTGGGTGTGAGGAACTGGCTGGCACATTGACGAACTCGTCAACATGCACTCTCTCTGGTATGGATGCCTCTATGGCAGCTTTCCTTATCCTAAGTCAAATACGTAGCTACATAGCTCTATATTTTTACACCAAGTAGGCATAAAAATCATGAAACACATGCGTTAGAATAATAACTCTATATGAAATAACTCTGGAAACTCATGCAATGCTTAAACTTAGATCTTATAGCTCATGCTTACTCATGCAATCTGGGAAATCATAACTCATGTAATCTTAAGAAAACTTCGTGCATACGATAACCTCATGCATAACTCATGCATAACTAACTCAATTTCATACATAAAATAGCTCAAATGTTTCCTTTAAATTTTATCTCAACTTCACAAAAATTTGGCTCTAATACCAACTTGACAAGACCCAAACCAGACTCTCTCTAATCTTTTATCTGGAGGGTCCCACCGGACACTCCAACGAACTTCTCTTAACTCGACTTGTAGGATAAAAGAGATCCACAAAGTGAACCCCTTAATCTTGCCCGATTCCTTAATTTGATTTAAATGTATTCTTTTCTTTTATAAACAATTTGGGTGAGTGTAAATCTTTCACATTAAATTTTAAAACACTTTTATAAAAATTTCGACAGCATAACGACTGTATTTTTAAGGTTTCCAAAATTTTTACCTATAAGAAAATACACTTCGACTATATTTCAAGTACCACCCAACTTCTCTTATCCGCAATCATGTTTTTTCTCATTTCATTTCACAACATACATTCTCACAAAAGTACAATTTCCATAACATATATCACTATCATAAATAATTACATGCTATATATATGTATCAATATATATATATAGATATATTAGAAAATAGTAGTGTATCATGTGCAAGTGTTCAGTTATATATAAACACATCAAAATATGGACTACAATTTCCGCACATGCAATCTTCTAGTTATAATATTTACACATCCAAAAATAATGTTTGACATTTATCCAATATGCCTAGTCGATGCCCACCTAAAATATCCGATGAGGTTTTCCAAAATGCAAAATCACCTGTTTAATCACCTATTTCAAAATACAAGTTGTACAAAGATAAAAAGGTTAGTGCAACGATTGATACCAACATCAAGATATAATTATATCAAAATTTGTAATTTTATTCAGTCGGTAAATCTTTTCAATTTTTAAAACCTTTCCTTCTAAAACACCATGTATACCCCTCATGTACTCAAACTATCACGTGACAGTTTTCAACTAATGCCAACGTGAAGCTATTGGGATATCTCAACTACTACGATACGGAATTTACTGCATCGCAAGCGTACTGTGAAATTATTTCAAATCTAAGCAACTACAATACAGAATTTTCTACATCGCAATTGTAGTGCTATAACTCTAGGTGATTACAAACGGAATTTGTTGCATCGCAATGTAGTGCCAAAACTATAAATATAGACGATAACATGTGAAATTTTCTACATCGCACTTATATTGTTAGATATACTGAAAACTAAGCAACTACGGATGGAATTTTTGCATCGTCGCGTGGTGCTAAGTCTTTATATAACTAAGGGTGTATACATGGTTCACAAATCTTTTTATTTATTTCTTTTCGTAAACATTTCCTTTTCTAACTCTCTTTTCTAAATCCCGAATAGAAATAATGTTTCAACACTTTAACTTGTAGTTTTGAACATCATTTTTGAAATCATTTAACTACAATCGTATAAATATTTAAACAAAGGACTGAAATAACGCAAGTGATAGAACACTTACCTTGATCCGAATATGCTCAATTGCCTCAACGAGCCTCTCATGCCTCACTCGCTTGCTCGTCACCTACATATCAATGTCTTATTATAACATACTCAATACATAACTCAAAACTTAAAAGTAGAGTTTCCAATAGAAGTTACTCTATTGAAAATCCTTTATACTATAACTTTTCCAACTCGATTTTTACTCAATTGAGACTCTATAAATCCGATTTCTTTGCACAAGCCTTATTTATTATTACCTATGGATACTCTAGAATGCTTAAAATGGTCGTCGGAAGCTCGAAATGAAAATTCACTGTTTTTGAATCCCTTAAAACCGAGGCTATGCTATGGCCAATTCTAGCGATTTTCTTTGCTCCATTTTCGCTCTAATCATCTTCCTAACTCGCACTCAAGTTAGCCGTAAAACAGTTTCGAGAAATTCTAAGTATCGAGGGTTGAACCTTAAGAAAAACGTTTGTTTTTCAACACTTTTTGATGCACCTTTGTGGCATTCTTCATGTAACAAATTCAATTCTTTCATATCTAAAGTTTCTTTACTTAATTATGATCAAATACATTTATTTCATGCATCGAAAAATGTATTTACATTCACAATTCACTTTACGACCACATAGATGCACTATTTGAGCCATAACTTGCTCAATTTTTATCCAAAGCTTCCCCTTCAAATTTCTATGGTTTGCTATGACATTTATACATGTTTTGAGGTCTAAAACAACCCCAATTAATACCATTTCGTGCAGGTCTCTATTACTCCTTCAAATGTCTATTCTTTCACTCTACTATTACTTTATTCTCTACTAGTTTGTATGTTATTCATACATCTATGTACATCCATTGTAATTACTTTGATTCCTACTCATTCATGCATGTTTTTAGGACCCTAAATACATTGCAAACCCCAACAAAACACGAGTATAAGCTACTGCCCTTCATCAAGCCAAAAATACACAACAATGCCATCTAGCTTTCCTTTATTAGTTCTAACATTTCTAGGTATTATTCTAGCTTCTAACATACATGAATTCGAGCTCAAGTTGATCAAAACTCAATGGATTCACTCCCTACCCTTGATGGTCGTGACTTATCATGCACACACAACACTTCATTTCATTCAACTTTCAATATTTTCACTAACTTATTCTCTTAGACATTTTATCAAACACTATAACTACCTTCAAATCCACTTCCATTCTAACTCAATTCTTTACACTTATTTTTCATAAAATTCATCAAATACATCATACAAATTTATCAAACATCATCTCTTCTAGCTTGACCGAACCTCACATGCTTTCTATTTCAATTCTTCCATCTAATTTTAACATTGAAATCAACACACAAGTTGCCTCCTTCAATTCATCTAACACCTAACATAATTTACCTATCCAATTTTCATCATTTCTTGACCAAACTTACACATATTCAAGTTCAATCTTTTCACTTTATTTTCATAGAAGTTTCATATCACACGTAGCCCCCTAAATTGCTCAAAATTAGCTTATACAATATCATGGAAAATCAAGACAACATGTATACCATTTCTACCTCCTTTGGCCAAATTACATTCATCTTCATTTCCATGATCTCATTTCATATTTTCAACCTCTTAATCATCATTCTAACATAATTTCCAACACATAACATCCTCAGATTTAATTTAAAACAAATTGGAACTAAAATCACCATGTTAGCCAAACATTGAAGCAATTTATCAAATAATTCATTTTCAATTAACTCTCATATTTTAACTCATCCATAACAGCCCATGTTTTACCCCAAATCCATTATATTTTATCCACAACATCTTATACTAACATAACTAATATGCATAGCAATATGTATTTCAACATATCACCAAACTTCTTACATAAACTTCCACCATAATTACAAACCAAAATTTCAACAGATTTCATCTTCACTTATCACCATCAAAACTCATTCAAATCACATTAATTTTTAACCAAACCATTTACCAAGTGTTCCTTGATGTCTTGGCTTGCTTCTCCATTTGTTTTGTGTCTCAAAACCTTGAATTACACCATCAAAAGCTTATCAATACCAGATCTACTCGTGAACTGCACTTAAACAGAATTTTTTCATCAAAATTTCTCAATCAAAACTCAATTTTACCTCTTCATTTTGGCTTGATTTTTCTTAGGAACCTTCCTTGACTTGTTCTTCAAAATTTGATGGCTTAATCAAGCTTCAAAAATAGTGGAAAACTAGCTTGAAATGGCTACTGGTCCAGGTTCTGTTCTCCCCCTATTTCTGACGTGAATATCTTCTGCCCTTCACTAGATTTTTCCAGCAACTTTCACTTATCTATGACCACTAACTTTTTAAATGTTTGCCCTTAAACTTTGTTACATAATTACATTGCATGCCACTCTTTCATTTTTACGATTTTACCCTTCTTTATTGCCAAAAATTCATGCATATCATACTAATTTTTGAAAATATTCACCTATTATGCAATTAAATTAATCCACTTAATCCATACTCTTTCTTGGATGCCCTTGACCATAAATTTCATCTTATATCTTAGGTAAATCATTATGTCACTTTTCGGATTGGAATTCATTTCCTATCCATTCGGAAATCTTACTAAAATCCGATTATACGATTTCGAAAAATTAAATAACTTCATAAATTTCAAACAAGGGCAATATTATATATATACACCATTTATGCAAAGTTTTCTCTACAGTACAGAATTCAAAAGAGTGACATCATACCAACACTCATATATATTGGCCCTTATATGAAAAATGACCATTTTGCCCTTTATTAGTAATTGACTTGCTATTTGACTTAATTGATTTCTAAAATCTCTACTAATATTTTAATGTCACTTTATAGGGTTATATTTATGAAATTTACTATTCTCACCATATAAGTTAATTACTGCTACTTAGAATTGCGAAATTACGAAAAAGGGGCTTACAATTGGAGACAATAGAAACCGGCATACTATAAAGTCTTATTATCTCATCGATGTAGAGCTGGGTTAATATGCTCAAAGAGTAATCACTCCTGACTAGCAGAAAATGGGCAAACTTCGTCAACCTGTCCACTAAAACCCATATAGTGTCATGCCCTCTCTGATTGTGTGGAAGTCCTACCACGAAATCTATGGTGATCTTTTCCCATTTCCACTTTGGGATAAGGAAAGGCTATAATAATCTCATAGGTTTCTGACACTCTGCTTTCACCTATTGACAGATTAAACATTTAGAGACGAAATCTACAATTTCTTTCTTCATTCTTTTCCACCAGTAATGTTTCTTTAGAGTATGGTACATCTTTGTGCTACTTAGATGCATGGCATAAGCCGAGGAGTGAGCTTACTCCATAATCTCTTTTTTCAGATCTTCCACATCCGGTACATATAAATGTTAACCCATCATCACTGTATCATCATTCCTGATTACAAAATCTCATGTCTACCCATTCTCGATCTCTCTTCTCAGCTTCACTAATTGAGGATCCTGTTTCTACTGTTCCCTGATTTGATCTACTAAAATAAGGTGAACACAAAAAGTAGCTAATAATGCCCCTGAGTCTGCCCTCTCTAATTTCACTCCTAAAGACCTCATTTCCACCAGAAGTGGAAGGTGCGCCGTCTTCAACTACGTTAACGAACTGGTAGGTTTCCTGTTTAAAGCATCAACTACTACATTGGTCTTCCCAGGGTGGCATTCTATTGTATAATCGTAATCTTTTATTAGTTCTAACCACCTTTTCTGCCTCAAATTCAACTCTTTTTGAGTGAACAAATACAACAAACTTTTGTGATCCGTGAAGATCAGACAAGGGACACCATACAAGTAATGCCTCCAAATCCTCAGTGCAAATACCGCTGCTGCAACCTCCAGATCATGGGTAAGGTAATTCTGCTCATGCTTCCTTAATTGCTTAGAAGCATAAGAAATAACTCTTTCATTCTGCATTAAAACACACCTCAAACGTTGTCTCGAGGCATCACTGTATATTGTAAAACCATCCGTCCCTGATGACAATGTGAGTATAGAAGTTGACGTCAATCTTCTCTTCAACTCATCAAAGCTTTACTTACAGATATCTGACCATACATACTTTTCATCTTTCCTTATTAATCTGGTTAGTAGGGCTATTATTCTGGAAAACCCCTCAATGAACTTCTTATAATAGCTTGCCAATTCGAGGAAGCTCCTGACTTCAGTCACATTGGTGGGCAGTCTCCAGTTTGTTACGGCTTTTAGCTTCTGAGAATCCACACTATGTCCTTCTGTTAAAATCACATGACCTAAGAAAGCAACCCTATCCAACCAAAATTGGCACTTAATGAACTTAGTATACAATTGGTGCTCTTGTAGGGTCTGTAACACTGTCTTAAGGTGTTCCGCATGCTCCTCATGACTACCTGAATACACCAGGATGTCATCAATTAATACAATCATGAACTTATTCAAGTAGGATTGGAAAACCCTATTCATCAAGTCCATAAAGGCTGCTGAGGCATTTGTCAACCCAAAAGGCATGACTAAAAATTCATAATGCCCATATGGAGATCTAAAAGCAGTTTTCGGAACATCTTCGCTATAGATTTTCAGCTGAGATAACCCGATCTCAGGTCAATATTCGAATACACCTTGGATGCCTGCAACTGATCAAATAAATCATTAATTCTCGAGAGTGAATACTGGTTCCATATTGTCACCTTGTTAAGCTGCTTGTAATCGATATACAACCCTAAGCTCCCATCCCTCTTCTTTATAAACAAGACTGGAGCCCTCTATGGAGAAGTTTTTGGTCTCACAAAACCCTTATTTAGCAACTCTTCCATTTGTACTTTCAACTCTCTCAACTTAACTGGAGTCATTTTGTATGGAGTAATCGAGATTCGCTCAGTTCCCGGAGTCAATTCTATCTCAAACTTTATCTCCCTATCCGGGGGTAAACTTGAAAGATCATCTGAAAACACATCTGAGAATTCTTTGACCATCGAGATAGCTTCCAATTGACTTTAATCATCTTTCTATTCAATCATCTAGGCTAGATATCTTTAACACCCTTTACAGAGCATTTTACTAGCAGTCATGGCTATCATAATACTAGTGGCCAGTACTTTCCGTATTCTATAGAACACCACCTCTAATTCCCCTGATCTGGCCAATCTAACCTCCTTTTTAAAACAGTTAACGGTGGCTTGATGCTTGGATAACCAATCCATTCTTAGGATTACAACAAAATCCCGAATATCTCACACAATCAGATTCGCTGAGAACTTCTTGTCTTCTATCACTACTTTACTCCCCAAAATAACTGTTTCTGCTAGAAATGAGTCTTCGACAGGGATGGAAACTATCATACTACAATCTAATAACTGCAACTCAACATTCAGCTTGGCAGAAAAATGCACAAACACAAAAGAATGTGTTGCTTTGGGATCTATCAACACATATGCATCATGATCAAGTATAGAAATCATACTAGTAACCACCTCCGGAGCAGCATCAGCTTCCTACTGAGTAACGGCGAAAACTTTGGCCTATGTACGGGGTCTATTTGGCTAACTCGTAAAAGGTACTCCTTTGCTTCTTGAACCTCTAGCTGGGGTTGTGGCATTTCGCTCTTTAGTTTGGGAGCCTCTACCTCCCTGTCTCTGGCCAACACTGGCCTGTGTGGTTGTTGAGGTTTGATCTCTGAACTCACAGTTGTAGCTAACTGTGGGCACTCCCTTATAAAGTGGCCTTCCTACCCACAACGATAGCAGCTAGTGCCACTCATTCGACATTCGCTCGTATGCCCTCCTTCCGTATTTATTACACTCTGGAAATGGACTTCTTATATCTCGAAAGCTTCCGGATGCTGTAGGTGATCTAACTGACCCCCGACTGGATGAGGCTCCTCGGCTCATCCTCCTACCACCAACCCACCTAGACTTGCTCTTCTTTTTGGCAATCTTACTGGGCCCTTCTTGGGGCAAACTAGGTCCGCTACGTATGCCTTTCGGTCTTCCACTCTAAGTAATGACTGTCATATTCTTCTCTATTTTTATAGCGGCTTCCACCAGTTACCCATAATATGTCTAAAGGGGCCAATGATAGATAAACTCTGAGGTTGGGATTTAGGCCTGCAATGAATCTTTTGCACTTCTGTTCCTCGTCCTCAATAATAAACTGAACAATCCAGACTAGCTTCGAAAATCTCTTCTCGTATTCTATCATAAAAGTCAATCTCTACTCCAATCTGAAGAACTCTTCTACCCGAGCATCTTTCTAACCTTTTAGGTAGAATCTGTCTGTAAATTCTTTTTGAAATAGTGCTATGACACCCCATTTGGATGTTGCCTTTCCAAAGCCTCCCACCAATCTTTTACTTGGTCTTTCAGGAGAAATGTGGAAAATAAGACCTTCTGTTCATCAGAGCACCCCATCACTCTATAAATCATGCTAACACGATTTAATCAAGCTGGGGCACTCTTAGGATCACCACTCCCATCAGATGGTTTAGTGCCCAATTTATAGACACGCTTAATTGAACTCATTGGTACTTCTGGTTCCTCTCGTAGTTGATGTGTGGCCTCCATTAATGTTTGTGCAACTTGCTCAGTATTAAAACTCCCACTGGCCGGTGCTACCGATCCCGATGGTCATGCTTGGGGCTGATTTAAATGGGCATTTATCGAACTCGTTGCTTGTTTAGCTTCCCTTGTGAACGGTGCATCAAGTGATGGAGCTTCTAAAATGGTTTCTTTGGGACCCCTACGACCTTGTCGGTGCATAATGCTATGATTTCAACAAATATAAATTATGAATACATGTAATTCTAAAATCATATGTATGAAAAACAATAAAATCTTTTTGGGTTGCTTCACAAAAACATTTTATGAAATCATAACATAAAAAGAGACAACCCTATTTCAAAACCACATTCTGCTACCAACATTGACGAGCCTTGACTCTTTTACTGAAAACGACTTGCCCGACAATCCCACGGTGGCCTTCCAATCGAGATCCACTCCGGATAAAAAGTTTTCATGAAGCTAAACCTTTTTACATTTACTGAAAACCCATTTGAAATTCATTTTCTAGCGGAAATGGGTGAGAACTTTTTCTCTTTTAAATTACGTTTATAAAACCAGATTTGTAAAAATTTCAGCAGCACAACGACTATTTTTCTAAAAATTCTACCATGTAAAATTTTATTTAAAACTTGTGATCTTTTATTTCAATACTAATCTCAACTTTCAATCCTCAAGCCCTCTTTTCAAAGTCACAAACAATCACAAACATGCTTTAATTTTAAAAGATAACTTGGAATTTATAAACAAGTCATGCATAGACACATTTTCTAAATACTTCATACAATCATGAACAAGGATATTACACAAGTTTTCAAAAATATAAGTATCATGCATGTACAAACACAAAATTCACAGCTGCATACGACAATGTCTGACTATTCTAGAGTCGGTGTCCCTGCTACTGAAGTGTCCGCACCTGTATATGTCTTTGAGAGGTTTTATTTATAAAACAATAAAATTAAGGGTGAGCTAAACAAACTCAATGAGTGTCACATATTTCTATTCAAACTATTTTTATAAGTATCCTCTCTAAAACTTTTAAAACATATTTCATAGCTATTTTCATGCTACAGAATTAACATAATTCTTCTGAGAGCCATATATAAATTAAAAACATGAATAAACATTTATGATCAACATAAACCATGCATCGTAAAACTGAATACTCAGTAATAAATTGAAAAACAATTTTCTAATATCGGCAATGATTATGAAATGTTTTTCAAACACCGAAATTTGAATAACACGGTATCTTTTATGCTTTCATTTTTCTACTATAAGTAGTAATTAGTGATGGCAATTAAAGTTTTCGAAAAGCCTCTAAGTAAAATGATCCAACCACCAACAATTTAATCCATATGGTATTCTAGATACATGGCGAAGCGAAATCCTACATCGCTCAAGCCATATATATCCAGTAACTAAGTAGCAGAGTCCTACATCACTACGAGCGGAATCCTGCATCGCTTAGGTAGTTAGCTAGCTTATAATATACCCTATATATATCAGAGCGCAATCCCACATAGCTCTTAAGCAGAAACCTATATCGCTTAGGATACTTTACCATTACCAATAATATCTATAAGGCGTATCATAGGTTTATAGAAACATTTTTAAACTATGTTTTTCATTATATAGCTCACATTTCATGAAAAACTTTAAAAATTCATGCAAAAAAAGGTTCTCCTACGGAAATTCATTTATCGTAAAATTAACTTTTAATCATTGATAACATGAATTTGAATTCATGACATAAAATTAATACGAATAGAAATATGAATATTTCAAAACATTTTGTTAGAACACTCATCTTATTCCCTATTTTGCGTTAAAACACAAAAGGCAATGGAAAGGTTTCATCGCCTCTGCGTAACCTACACATTTTTTGTGAGATCCCACATCGGTTGAAGAGGGGAATGAAGCATGCTTTATAAGTTGTGGATACCTCTTCCCATGTGACGCGTTTTAAAACCTTGCGGCTGGGTTTAGCCAAAGCGGACAATATCACGTGGCGGTAGGCCCGGGCTGTTACAAATGGTATCAGAGCTGGGGTCGGGTTGGTGTGTCAGCGAGGACGCTGGGCCCCTATGGGGGGTGGATTGTGAGATCCCACATCGGTTGAAGAGGGGAACGAAGCATGCTTTATAAGTTGTGGATACCTCTTCCCATGTGACGCGTTTTAAAACCGTGCGGCTGGGTTTAGCCAAAGCGGACAATATCACGTGGCGGTAGGTCCGGGCTGTTACAATTCAACCGATGTGGGATCTCACAAAGCAAATAAGAGAGAAGAGATTTTTAAAAGAAGCTTCTTGGTTTTATTAAAAGCAGACCTCAAAGGCCCTATAACGACCAGTTCTTCAGTTAAACAGAGAAAAAAGCTTAATGACATTTAAAGAAACAAAATTTATGCTAATATGTTACATATCCAATCAGAACAGTTTTGTTCAAAAACTAATTAGGTCCTTTTTGATAATTTAGAAAACAAAAAGTGTAATCATGTAATTTTTGAAAAATGTATAGAGGGCGCTTGTTGGGTAGGAAGCGCCCTCTATAATCAAACTTTTAATTACGAAAAAACCCTTCAAATTTGATAAATTACGAAATTTCGAAAAATTATTTCGTAATTTAACAAATGTTAAGGTTGTTTCGTAAATAAATAAGTTGATTATAGAGGGCGCTTCCTACCCAAAAAGCGCCCTCTATACACAAATTTTGTAATTACGAAAGTCCCCTCAATGTTGTTAAATTACGAAATATTTGTACAAACCACTAATTATAAAGTTTAGAAGCGCAGTGTTCACGTGAAACTTGACCATCCAAATTGTTAGGTTGAGAAACCCAACTGGGTTGGAATTCCCAACCTAAAGGTTGGAATTTTCCAGTAATCCCACCTTGTACAACTAAATGTCACTTTACATTTGTATTTAATTTAAATTATGTCAATTAGCTTGGTGCTTGTCTTCGTTTAGGTTTTGGCTATTCATATGGTATTTTGAATTGGTTTCTTTATAGTGAAATGTAGATCTGTTTAGGGTTGTAACATGGTTAATCAGGTTGGCAAGAATATGTGACTTTTACTTAATATGTAGTGATACATCCGTGTCTTGCAATTGGAACATCAGACATGATTTATTGGAACATTTATCTTCAACAGATTGCTTACAAGAGCAACATTCATTGACACAAACACGCCGACAACAATAGCAAGCATACCAACTGCTTTAGTAGCAGGGAAACTCTTAAATTTACTTCCAACATTCACTGTATATTCAACGTACAAGATAAATTTGCTAGAAACATTTATAACTGTGCCATCATAACAAATGACAACATCAGGAAGATCAGGTTGGCAAGAATATGTGACTTTTACTTAATATGTAGTGATACATCCGTGTCTTGCAATTGGAACACCAGACATGATTTATTGGAACATTTATCTTCAACAGATTGCTTACAAGAACAACATTCATTGACACAAACACGCCGACAACAATAGCAAGCATACCAACTGCTTTAGTAGCAGGGAAACTCTTAAATTTACTTCCAACATTCACTGTATATTCAACGTACAAGATAAATTTGCTAGAAACATTTATAACTGTGCCATCATAACAAATGACAACATCAGGAAGATCAGGTTGGCAAGAATATGTGACTTTTACTTAATATGTAGTGATACATCCGTGTCTTGCAATTGGAACACCAGACATGATTTATTGGAACATTTATCTTCAACAGATTGCTTACAAGAGCAACATTCATTGACACAAACACGCCGACAACAATAGCAAGCATACCAACTGCTTTAGTAGCAGGGAAACTCTTAAATTTACTTCCAACATTCACTGTATATTCAACGTACAAGATAAATTTGCTAGAAACATTTATAACTGTGCCATCATAACAAATGACAACATCAGGAAGATCAGGTTGGCAAGAATATGTGACTTTTACTTAATATGTAATGATACATCCGTGTCTTGCAATTGGAACACCAGACATGATTTATTGGAACATTTATCTTCAACAGATTGCTTACAAGAGCAACATTCATTGACACAAACACGCCGACAACAATAGCAAGCATACCAACTGCTTTAGTAGCAGGGAAACTCTTAAATTTACTTCCAACATTCACTGTATATTCAACGTACAAGATAAATTTGCTAGAAACATTTATAACTGTGCCATCATAACAAATGACAACATCAGGAAGATCAGGTTGGCAAGAATATGTGACTTTTACTTAATATGTAGTGATACATCCGTGTCTTGCAATTGGAACATCAGACATGATTTATTGGAACATTTATCTTCAACAGATTGCTTACAAGAGCAACATTCATTGACACAAACACGCCGAAAACAATAGCAAGCATACCAACTACTTTAGTAGCAGGGAAACTCTTAAATTTACTTCCAACATTCACTATATATTCAACGTACAAGATAAATTTGCTAGAAACATTTATAACTGTGCCATCATAACAAATGACAACATCAGGAAGATCAGGTTGGCAAGAATATGTGACTTTTACTTAATATGTAGTGATACATTCGTGTCTTGCAATTGGAACACCAGACATGATTTATTGGAACATTTATCTTCAACAGATTGCTTACAAGAGCAACATTCATTGACACAAACACGCCGACAACAATAGCAAGCATACCAACTGCTTTAGTAGCAGGGAAACTCTTAAATTTACTTCCAACATTCACTGTATATTCAACGTACAAGATAAATTTGCTAGAAACATTTATAACTGTGCCATCATAACAAATGACAACATCACAAAGAATAGCTATCAAGATATTCACTAAGGTTCTTGCTCCAGACAGTCCTCGGAAACTGTAGCTACCTGATACAAAGAATAAACCATCATATACCCTGCATTTAGGATATTTCAACTCTATTGCATTCAAAATTTTTCCACATTTTTCACATTCATCTCCTCGAGCAGACTCATACTTGCAATTTTCTATTGCAATAAATATTTTACTATGAGGCTTGACACTATCACATTGGAGGATAATGCACATTTTAACTTCATTATAACCCTAATCTAGCAGCAAAAAACAAGTACAGTAGATTAAGTTATAGTCATGCACTTGAATACAGAAAATGAAACACTGAAAAATAATAAACCATCATTTACCCTGCATTTAGGATATTTGAACTCCATTGCATTCAAAAGGTTTCCCACCTTTTTCACAGTCATCTCCTCGAGTAGCGACATACTTGCAATTTCAAGTTTAGGACACAAGATTTACACCCCTACTTTCTGCCTATAAATTTTTCAGCGGGCTGGCGCTAGAAAGGCTGTTCCTAGGCAGCCTATCTCCCACACACATTACATCCAAATAGTGCAGTACGCTGCTGCCACTTATTTCCACGAAACTGTGCACCAACACAGCCTGTCAACCCCCACACAGCTTGCTACACTCCAACACAGCCTGATGTCTTTCTGGAACAGCCCAATGTCCTTGTGTACCTGCACTTTGCCTGCAAACTGCCAAGCAATTCCTACACACAATACACTACTCTAACAGCACATAATAATAACAAGAAGGCACAGCAGACAACAAGCTTACGGGCTTCGCCCCTAACCCAACTCAAGTCTCTCTTTTATTGAAGCAGGAAACAATACACAAGTTTATAAGGCAACAGCCCAAGTGAGTCCACTTACTTCGCTCTCTCTCCCTATTTCAGCCTTTAAGCAACATATAAATACAGGTTGCAGTTGACAAGCCCAACCGCCTAGCTGTGCTGGCTCCAACTAGCATTTTACACAAAAGCAAACCAGTAGTAACCTCTTAATAACTGCCATACAACTGCTCAGCATCAGACTGCATCAACTATCTACATTAGTTAACTGCCATAACTGTCTGAGATGTGTGAGTGTATCTGCCTATCCATGCCCACATGTGCCACGCAAATACACCATGCTGCCAAAAAGCTCACAAGACCCACCGTCAGCTACTGACTATCTACTGAGTTAATAATGTGACAGTGTACTGAGTACACCATTTACATGAACAAAAAAAAGTGCAACTATCGTGGCACTTGCTATTATACCTTATCCTCAAACCTCTCATGTGGAACAGGAACCCCCCAGTTAAGAACCCCGGTAATGCATCGGTGTTTGAGCCCTTCTTTAAGCCATGCATTAGTGGCTTTAATAGCATTTTCGCTCCACGATCCAGCCACAGACATGTTGCTGAGATACTCTTCCACTTTATCCTTGAGTGAAGGAACATCAAGAAACAAGTGGTTTGTATCACGAATATGAGGCGTGGTCTGATAAACCTGTTATGGGCACAAGTAGTTTAACATTAAATTATGCGAATAGGTGCTCATAGGTCAGTAAGTACGTTGCAAGTTAGACCTCAACCTCCAACGAGAATGGAAAAAATAATTTTAAGAATGATCAATAACTACAGATAGCTACGATCCCTAGTCTGCCAGTAGACATCCATAAAAGGAAATATACATATCAAAAGCGGCCTATATCTCAAAGCAACTTCAACACACTAAATACCTTAGACTTTTGCCATTTTTGTAACCTCCCAGATCTGAACTGCACCAAAATGGGCATGAAGTAAATGAATTACAATTGTGCATTTCCTTTAAAGTGAACACATATCCAGGCAAACAAAGCAACTTCTATAACTTGAACTAACAGGCACAGCCAATGTGACACAGAAAGTGAAAGAATGTGAAACAATAAATGCAATTTCTCTACCAAGTGCTGTGTGTGTAGTTTAGCGGTGCCTCACGCCACTGATACTTCTAGGATCACGAGTTAACATAGCTTGAGCATGCCATGAGTATGATGAAACATAGTCGCCTTGATGATGTTGACGCTGACGTTGTTGACCGATTGGATGGTCTTCTACGTATTTTTGTACATCAACTGCTCTCTCCAACCCTTCCAAATATGTACAAAGTTCACCATGGAGTCCTGTTGTAGACCACATGAACAATTATAATAAAATAGAAGCAAACAAATAGGAACTCAAAGTGTTGGACATGTGCTTACCCAGAAAAGAATCAGTAGCAGCATCACAGTGATTGTATGGAAATGGAAATATTCTGTTATGTACCTAAATGAATGATAGTCGTACAGATGAGAACTAACATACTGAATGCTTATACATTTCCTTTAACAAAAGCAACACATTATCGGATTATTGAAAGCTTTCTCTGGTGAATCATCAATCAACAAGGTGTTTGTTGTGTCATAATCTCCCTGCTTCCATGGCACAAAAGGGAAACCACAATTCCACAACTTTTCTAAATTTTTATAAAATATGGGTTTTGCAGGTCCTCGATCCACTTTATCGCAAAACGATTGATCCTGCATATAACCAATATACTATGTGGAATAAATATAATCTAATATTGATATTAAAATCATTGAAAACGACACGAAATTAATAACTAACTTACCCAAACAAAACAAAGTTTTGGTCTAAGGTCCTCTGCAATGAAGTTGACTATTGGATCTAAATTACACCTGGAAGACATTAAGTTTGCAGTAACATAACACAAAACTGCCAACCATAAAGAAACACAAGAATTTCTATGACAAACTTAAGCAAATATTTAGAATTTTCATATAGGCCAAAATGCTTAGTAATACAAAGACGAAAAACCAGTATAGATGGTTGCATACAAGATTCTTGACGACCAAATTCCAACCTCGAATTTCTCAAGGCAAAACTGTAGAAATTCCTTGCAGTAAGGCCTCTTATATACTGAAAGTAGAAATTAAGATTTGCATTACACTTTATAATCCAAGCACATCAACTATAAATAAGTATACAAATTTATACCTATCTGAGAGTTTGGTAATGTGAATGCCTCTTTGTTGTGTTCCAAATCAGTTGGCTCATATACAGCTACCCCACTTTTCCAATTTGACCGCTTGTCCACATCTGCAAGAATGCCATTAACATCTAGGACAAGAAGCTTCTTCTTGTAGAATCCATCTTTATTTGCAGGAACAGAAGATCTTTCTTTCTTTGTAAGGGTAAACGAATCCTTTCGCCTTGCATATTGTCCAAGCCCTCTAACCCGTCCTGAAGGCTCTGGTTTTCCTAAGGCAATCGTCAGAATATCATTAGTTCCCTCAACCTGAACTTCACCACTTATAACTTTTTCAGTGATTTTTTCCTGCATATGTTATCAACAAGAAATACATAAATTTGTACGTCGGTTTTAAGGGAAAAGTTAATGGATAAAAGATAAAGCTATATTTCAATATAAATGTTCTACCATTACTTCATGTATGCAACTTACTATTTTGTCTGCACATTTTTTGGTCGCTTCATTCAGAAACACTCCAGACTTTTCACGTCCTTTTATCCATAAGACAGAACGGTCAATCTCTTGGGTGTCACTTTCACTTTGCTGCAAAGAAATGCTTATAATTGTGACTAAATATAAGCCAGTTGACTGAAACATATACAACTTTATATAAAACATACCAATCTTTCCTTCAATCTCTCGTATCCCATACGTGAGAGCCGGCTGGGGTGTTCATTCTTTCTACTATTTTCTATTTGTTTCTTCCTTCGTTCCTAAAAAAGTAATGGTACAGAATATGCATGAATTGTAACAGTAATCATATCTTAACAAAACGACCAAGTTTAGATGAACGTACCAAAAAATTCTCATCTCTTCTGGACTTTACAAAGATACTCCAATCTTGTTGAGTAATGAAGTCGTACATTTGTGGTGGAGAGTTTAGAGCATCTACATTGCTGAAGTTAGGAATTACAAACTTAGTAGTCAGCATGGACCGAAAATTTCTCCATCTCTTACCGGCTACAACCAGAATCTTCTTCTTACATTCGTTGTCAATGACAAACAATTCCTGCAAGTAAACATTAATCATTCATATCTCAAACCAAATTTATTAATATCAAGGGTGTTGACAAATAAGTAAAGTTTAAACCTGAATGGAAGTCCACAAATTGTCCTTAAGTTCCTCAGGCACAACATCCCAATTATCATATTTTATAGATATTTGTTCTCTTACCGCTACGCCTATAAAACTTCCTAATGTAGCAGAAGCAGATTTCTGTCCGTCTACCCTTATCATTTCTCCCTTACTTTTTAATTTGAGCACATTTTCTAACTTTGTCCGACCTCTTCGTTTTGACTTTCTTGTAGCAGGTTCGTTGATATTTTCTTGCTGTTGTTCAGAATCTTCGCCGCTACTGCTAACCAAAGGGTCCATAGTGTTAATCTGCATGAAAATGATGAAAATGCTGTGATTTCATTGCTGTGAGGTGGCAACAGATTAAACGAAATATGAAATTAAAAGAAAGAATTCCTTGCTGAATATGCTGTGATTACATTGCTGTGAGGTGGCAAAGAGGCCGTCTGAGACAATGAGGACATAAGAAGACGTTGAGGCTGATTTCCACAAACAAGCCAGTGAGGCGAGACTATGGGAGAACAGAAGTAACATAACACAAAGGCGACCGTGTCTGTGGGACGCTGTGACACCTGGGTATATTGAGACGCCGGCGGCGATTGTTGGAGAGACAGGGACGGCCAAGCATGGACGGAGTTACGTCGACATCGATTTGGTGGGAGAGGGAGATGCTCGAGATTCAGTTTGGGCAATGTTTGAGGCTCAGTTGATGGCTGGGACGACGACGACGGTGTGAGTGATTGGAGACGGGCAGGGCGACGGTTGCACTGACTCAGGGGGACTAATAATCGTCGAAATGGCCGAGAGGGACAGAGTGCAACGACTGAATGGTTGAATGAACCGGTTACATTTTCGAAATTTCTCCTTATATACCACCAAAATTTTTTATTAGAGGGCTCTTAAAACCCGAAAAGCGCCCTCTATTATATTTTAAAAAATTACAGAATTTAACGTTTGGGTTTCAAAATTATCAAAAATGACATATTTATTGTGTATACAAAACTGTCCGTCACAGTTTTAGTTTTGTGAATAAATATATTACTACTATGTAAAAAAGGCATTGATGAAGCACAATTCATAGTAAAATATTAACAAAATATTGAGCTAACATGAGAGTGGAATTAAGTTTGAAAAATTATGAAAACGTACAGATATTTCGTAAATG
>CM034463.1:21767667-21942012 GCA_019925255.1 Litchi chinensis | reverse complement strand
AATCTCCTAGTTGAGAATCCCAATCTTATTCGGGATTCCCAATCTGGAGGTTAGGAATCCCGATCTACGGTGAATATAAATTTGGAAGTGGGGGTTGAAACCGAACTTGCAAGCTGGGATTTATAACCTTTGGGTTAATATATTATTGCGGACTTAAGTTGAAACCACAGGGAGAGGTTGGGTTTGCGAAGTTTGGGATTCCCAACCTCTATCTTCGACCCAACTTGCTTTAGATTAGGATTTCCAACCTATTCTCAACCTGGATGTTGGAATCTTAACTTCGAAGTTTGGATTCCCAACCTTGAAGTTGGGATCGCAACTTCTAGATTGGGATGTCCAACCTTAAGGGTGGGATTCCTAATTTCCATCTTCGGTTTCACAACCTATAGGTTGGGATTTCTAACGTGGAAATCAGAATTCTCAACGTTAAGGTTGAAAATCTTGTAGGCTTCCAACCTGCAGGTTGGGAATCCTCCATGTTCCCAACCTAAAAGGTTGGGTTGAGAATCTCAACCTTTCCAACATTCAGAAGAGGAGTACCAACATTCCCAACCTTGAGGTTGGGAATCCCAACGTCTAGGTTGGGATCCCAACCTGGACGTTGGGATTCCCAACCTTAAGGTTGGGATGCAATTTGGGTCCAAGCCATATGGTGAGGATGCGGAGGTTTGGGTTGAAACCCCAACCTCCACTCTTTTGTTGCATGGTTTTATGGATATGGTATCAATACAATATATGTTGTATTAGAGTTTAAGCATTATTGTTTTGGTAATAAAACTCTAATGGGTTGTTTGATAATTGCAAGTTGACGGTGATGGATTCTGCAGTTGCGTTAAAGATAATGGACTCCGAGCATTTTTCTTCAAAAGTAACATGCTTTTCGAAGGTCGGAGTCGTAAAAGTGATAGAGGAAAAGTTAAATGAAGCGCAAATGGAGATGTTCAGGAGGTCATGCTTTGGTAAACTGCTGCACATGAAGGACTTGAAGTTTGCTGGGTAGTTAGTGCATAACTTGCTTCTTCGACAAGTGGATTGTGATGATTCGGAGGAGCTGTGGTTTGCACTCCCAAATGACAATGTCATTCAGTTCTCAATGCAGGAGTTTTGCCTCATCACAGGGCTTTATTGTGGGCCATACCCATTAAAAGATGGGTCCGTTGATGAATGTACATCCAGTGAGAATTTCAGCCAGAGAATGTTTCCCGATAGTGGCAAAATTTTGAACAAAAGTGTGGACATCACTTTCAGGGCTGCTTCTTCGGACAATGATGAGGACATCGTAAAACTTGCGTTGTTGTACTTTTTAGAGACAGTGTTACTTGGGAAGGATCCGAAGAACCAGATTCTAAGAGAGCATATTCGACTATTGGATGATATCAATGCATTCAACAAATACCCCTGGGGTCGATGCTGCTACGAGATGACGTTGCGTGGCATGAAAAAGGATTTTAAGAAAATGGCTGGCAAGGTTGGAAACCGAAATAAAGGGCAGAAGGACAAGAACAAGAGAGACTCTGCATTCTATTCGTTGTCTGGTTTCCCATATGCATTTCAGGTATATGTATGTTGTTATTTTACTTTATGATGCTTCGTAATGGTATACGACGTTTGGTAATAAGATTTGGTTTTATTTTCTGCACTCATAGGTATGGGCTTGTGAAGCAATTCCGATAATTGCACAACAATTTGCACTGAAATCCAGCCATTTGCTGCCCCGTATAGTCAATTGGAGTTTTACGGCAATCCCAAAGTTAGGAGAAATTGTTACGTTGTTTCATCGCTCTGATGTATGTAAATATGTTACCGAGTTTCGTATGTCAATATATTACTGAGTTTAATTGAAATTGTACATTAAAATTGCTGGTTTGAACATTTGTTTTTAACTTACCTTGTGGTTTGAAGTTGCCCCTATGTTGGAGGCGACACATACTGAGGAAAGAGAGGATTATTGGCAACATTTTCGCAACAAGGAGGAGAGTACAGCCCGGGTGGGTTCTGATAGTGGGGCCTCTAATAGTGCTACCACTGGCGAGAAGGACAACAGTGAGAAGGCAACTCGGGTCCCATTTCTGAAGGCACACACTGAGGGAAGACGACCACATTCTCAGGTACTTTCGCTGTTTGCTTTTATGTGTGCTGTTAGTCACATTATCCAAGTAAACCACCTCACTTCACATGTCCACTGAATTTTGTACAGGCTGCCAAGGATAGCAGTAGTAGTCATAGTGAACAATTAAAATCCATCCATAAATAGGTGGAGTAGGTTGGGAAAGACATGATGAAACAACTATAACATACAAACAAGAACGTAGAAGGAACGAAGTTGAAGGTACAGGAAACGTTTGATCTCTTCTACGAAACAAACAAGAAGGTCGATATGATTATGGACTTGTTGTTTACAAACAATGCTAATTGAACACGTAAGGAAACACCTGTAGTGAAGGTACATTCCATATATGCCTAGTGTAGGAACTGAGTTTCGTATATGAACATATACTGATGCCGTTGGAATTTCGCTGCGCAGCACAGTGATGAGCAATATTGTGAACGTAATGGAGACAGTACTGGAGTCGAAGGATCAGTGCCAGTTGGCGCTGAGATGCCTGCACCTGGTACTCATGAGGAGGTGGACAGTTTTGGGGAAAAAATGGCGTTCACCCCAATCGTCCCAACAAAAGCATAGGTACTGTCGCTTGCAGGTGCTTCTGATGCATCAATGAAGATTGTACCACAATCCTAAAGTCACAGCATAAAGCAAGAGAAGGGTCCACATGTGTCCGGCCCTTTATCAGGGTTTGAAGGTGCCCCATTAAAAAGGTCAGAAAGGTTGTTGCGTAATCGGGTAGAGGGCAGTGCAGAAGTGAGACATCATTGGGTAGACAGTTTCAGGGGGAAAATTATCTTGGACCTTATCCTCCCCCAACAACCAATACTAGGGTCGCCTTCGATCGGTTCGGACATAAGTTTGAAGATTATACCTGAAACAAAATTTTTCAGAAGAAAGAGAAAAAATGGTCCACAAATTTCGTCTCCATTTCAGCAAATCCAAGTTGCTCCAAGAAAGTGGGCCAAGTTCGATCCAACTCCTCAACCTTCCGATACGGAACTGCAAGCATTTAAAGCATGGCGCGATGACCATTCACCGACCGAGTTGTATGGTTCTGACCTTCTTACTGCATTGGTTTTTTTTTTTTTTTTTTTCCATACTATTAGTTTGGTATCTATTTAACCAGTTGTCAACAATGGGGTTGTCACTGTAGAAAAATGGTACGTTTGCCAATAGAAGACTGCAATCGGCAGTGGTTTAGGGAGTTGTGCAAACCTAGTGAGTGGTTGCAAGATTCGGTGCGTATAAAAAATATGGCAAGTAGCTATGTCAGACATAAATATGGACCGTGGGGTCTAACGGTATGCATTTTCACTGTTTCCAACATCTGGATGCTGCTTTCTGTTACGTTCGGTGGAAGACGATGCGGTCCCCTACTAGAAAGATGGAAGCCTTCACGACGACAGATATTTTGTTTGGGGTAAACAAAAGGTTTCTTCAAAAGTAAACGGAGAGCTGAACCTTGAAATGTTTTTCACTTTCTAATGACATTGTTTGTTCGATTTTATATAGCAACACTTGCAAGGTAAATGAGAGGCGTATAGCAAGAAGAAAGCTCTTTGGGCTGATGATGACATATGCGTACGATATGCAAGGGGAGAGGTGGCCGGCAGTAGACACGGTTCATGGGAGGTGGCCGGCAGTAGACACGGTTCATGGGAGGTGGCCTGTCGTCCGTGGGCAGGACTTGCGACGATATACTCGTTAATTGGTTGCTTCGCATTTGTTTGAACTAACTGTTATGTTACAAACTGAAACTTATTTCTGGTTCTCTTCCGCTTGTCGTGTCGGTAGCTGTACATGCCATTGAATTATAGGGGTGTACATTGGGTCCTCATGAAAGTACACTTCAAGGAACGAACAATAACCCCGTTTGACTCATTGGGCACCTACGTCCGCAATTGGAAACAATTTTTGCATCCCATACAAACAATACTGCCATAGCTCATTCAGAAGACTGATCACTACAGAGTAGAGGTGCACATGATTGCAGAATGGTATACGAGGGAGGGATGGTCCGTGTCCCGGTGCGACGACACGCCACAACAAGATCCAGGGTCAGAGCTGTACCACATGCAGTAGTTTCAAAAGAGCATTTATATGTACGTCATGCGCTAACCTGTTACGTTGTCTTCTTTTATGTAGGAGTGGTGATTACGGGATGTTCGTAATCAAGTTGGCCGAACACATGGCACACGGTTTGCCGGTGAACTCATTCGACAAATCCCATATACTAAGTTTCTGGGAGCAGCTAGCACTCAACCTGTGGAAGTGGTCGCAACAGTTTTTGGGGGTAAGTTGAATATGATTCCTAGTACACTGTTAACTTTGGCAGTGTGGGTTGCATGGGTAAGATATCATACTGCAGTATAAATCTGTCATGGGTAAGAACACGTTGCAGTATATGGTTGGCATAACCGCTTGACAATACAACAATCATAACTTCTTGAAACGTTTCAGCCTATACTATTACTTTCCCGTTATGGTAAATGATGATGTTTTCATAGCTGCTATAAATCGTTTCATGCAGGTTGTGTAACTCTGACCAACCTCACCTGAAACTTTGAGGCAAAACAGTGCAAACAGATGCCATTCGCATGAGTTGATGTCCTCCCACGCATAATATGCCTTTTGTTGACAGGTTCATGGACTAGTTGTATTTTTCCACATTTTTTCTCCCTATTATATGTATAAAGGTAAGATGCTAATGCCTCAATGTGGACTTTGATGCAGCAATTCAGTTGTTAGAAGTTTCAATGTAATAGCAGTGCAACGGGTACCACATATTTCCTGTTCAGGCTGTGTCACAGTGAAAGCCTGGCTGCAGTAAGGGATTATCCTTTTTTGTCTTTGTCACGAGCTACCACATCTCGATGCTTCGAAGCTTTATGTACCGTAGACTTATACAAATTGTAATGGTAGCATTGCTGGATGTATTACAGGTTGCGGCTGTTGTTGTTTTGTTGCATGAGCTGAACTAGGATGCTGCAAATACAATTGCAACATTTACGTGCATCATGTTGTATAAATGACATAATGAAATTCTATAAAATTATATCAAGTTGGAAGTCCTTGAAGAATTAGTTTCTTGTTATGAACAAAAATTTATTATGTATTGCTGGAGGTAAGATTATAATAAATGTGATGTGAGTTCATTTTCCCTACTAAATGGATGGGACGGTGGAGGTGGGGGAGAATGCGGATAGAGACTATAAGAGATCTTCTTCTACAGTGTCTTGTGAATCAAGAGAGCAGAGGTTATTGTAGCGTGCTGGGGCAGTATTTCCTCAAAGATCTGACCGGTCCGCGCCTGTATTCACACGACCTGAAACACAACCTGTGTCTTGGTATCCACAAAATAACCTCTATCTTGAGAATCAGCAAGAAGCAGCTGAGTCTTCTGTACAGGCTGAGTTCCCAACTTTGAGGTATTTATGTGATTATGTATTGTTGTTTTTTTATGAAAGCTAACTTTGTAATGCATCCTGTCATCAATTTCGCTTTATGGTAGATGGTTAATTGCTTTATTTATTTATTTAATATATAATTTATGTAATTTTCTTCAATTGCCTGTGATATATGATATATCTTTTCTATATCTATAAAGTTGTTGTTTTCGGCATGGTTATCCTGGATATATATTGTTTTTTTGCCTGTAAAGCCAATCATTTGATGCTTACTGAGATAGTTTGTAGCCTATTATTGTCGATGTGACAGAATGACATGAACTTATGTGTTTGTATATGTAATTGCAATACAATAGGTCTGTATATGCTAATGGTTGGATGTATTTTTTCTTGTTCAGAACTGGAGCAGTAATTTGAGTCGGGTCAGTGTTGTGTGAGTATTTGAAAGAGAACTAACTGCTTTGCCTTATCATTGACAGTTGCATACATGACGGTCTTCATGAAGTCACCATTTGTTTCCATGTATGACTAATGTCAATTTATTTCTGTTTGGGGTGAACTGTATTTTTTTAGCTTGACAGAAATTCAGAATGAACGTTGTAATATGAATGTCCTTGCAGAAATGACCTTATTGCATTAGATCCGAGCAACAAAGAGGTAACAATTAAACAAGTAGTCGAGCATCTAGACTTCATCCTTCAGGTGCGACACTATTTACCAGTCAATGAACTAAAGCACTACATCCAATTACACTATCAAGCTAAGCTTGAAATATCAAATTAATTGAAGCAATCTAAGCTACAAAGAAAACACACCTGCGTAAACAAAAATAACAGTACCATGAAAAAAGGAAACAAAAACATGTCTGAGCTTTTGCATGCATAGCCTACGTTGCATTTGGGTGCCATGACGTACGATATGAATTGTGGCAATGACTTTTTCCAGAAATCGAAACACATTTACGTAGTCGTATAATGTCCTGTCCAATTTAAGAGTCAACAACTATTGTTATGTCAAAATGAATTACTGATGAATTTCTTCATAAATGTCAGACAACATGTAGCATCCTAAGCACAAGCTCCAACCCAAAATATATATATCTCTGTTAACAGGCCTCAATCTAGAAACATAAATTAATCGATAAGTCAAACTTCATATCTTTGCCTTAATCTAAGGAGTAAAACCTTCAGAGACGGTGAAAATGTAACATAATATGAAATTGTTGCTCCATTACTGAATCAAACTGCTTGTGCTCGCTTTTAGTATATATATGGAGCCATTAACACGATGGGCAAAAGTTGCTCAAAAAATTACTATATATTTATGCAAACAAAAGGTTTATTCCGTAAATGAATACATAACCTGGAATATAGAACAATGTTGTCAAAGGATGCGAAGCACTAGATCATTACATTTGGCTAATATTAACCATCCTTGTCAATCCAAAAATAAAAACCGCTGTGTAAAGGAATCTTTATGTAAGGAACACCATATGGTTGATAAATTGAGGTTCCCCTTTTTATAAAGTGAGGAATCACCTCACTTATCACAAAAATTTTAGGATAGCATCTCCCGGTCTCTACAATAGGCAGATTGTAGACATATTTTCAGTAAAATTGACAGGCCACTGGATCAAATATCTGTGTCACTAGCAGAACGAGGCATGATTTTTTTTTGGTTAGGCTATATAAAGTATACGACACTGAGTCATTTCTACCCAAATGTATAACCAAATACTAAATTTAAATGTAAGTACAGCAACATTGACATCAATGCTGAATCCTCTTAACAAAATTAAGAGTATGCATGTACCTTTTTCCGCAACACACAGTCCCTGTTAACGGCTGAAACCTGTTTTGGCAGGGCAACAAATTGGTTGACGACTAAAACTAGAAATTGAGAATACATTGAATCACACAAAGCAGCATCTGTAAAGGTTGTACCCATTAAACATATGCATACATGGCAGAAATACATATATTTACAGCAATATGGTATCAACTGGACAAACTTCGTGAGCATTCATACATTCTAAACGATGCGTATGTGCCTTTCCCTTATCACACCACCTACCTGATGTACAGTAATTACATTCTTCATACAAAATGCATTTGCCTAATAAAACCACCTACATGATGTACAAAAAACCCAAAGGAGGAAGAAGACAAAAATACTTCCTTCTAGTCAATGTCATCTACAGAACGTAGATTGTAGACTCCATCTTACATGATGAGATCGTCTCTTGGAGAATGCAGTTGAGTTGTACTATTTTATATCTCACATTATCATTCCATTCATCCTACTGTCATATTGGAATTGGTGCGGTACACCTTTGTCGGTTGTGTCCGAAGCCACCACATCTACTGCACTTTGCTTTCTGCTTATCTTCACATTTGGAAGGTTTTCTTTTTGTAGTAGGTCGACCACGAGGCTTACGACTTTTAGGGGGTAGGATAGTAGGAACTTGAAGACCTTCAGGCAAAATCCAGTCATCCGCACAACCAACCGGATGAATGGAAGCTGCATATGCTGCTGCTAATGAATCCCGAGTATAGTATGCAGCACAGTAGTCGTAACATGATAGATGGCGATGACTACAGACAGCCAAAGCATGTGCACAAGGAAGTTGGTTGATCTGAAATTTTTTGCACTCACAACTTCTACTTTGCAAGTTAACAACTGGGTTCAAAAATTCATCGATGACAAGGTACCTATCTATGTCAATGGGGCGCACAGGATAACGACCAACTTTCTTCATCTTGTGCCGTAGTTTGTCTTCCACCCATCGTGTCATTGGCGTTGGGGTTATCGCAGCATCCTCACGCCTTTCCCAAAACCATCTTTGAAGTACGCCACGTATATGCTCTATTAACTTCGTGATGGGAAGCTCTCGTGCCTCCTTCAAAATGGCATTCAAACACTTAGCAATGTTTGTTGTCATAATGGAATATCTTCTACCATCAAACTCACATCTGGCCCATTTGGTTGGGTCCGTAACAATCAAATACTCAGCTGCCTTAACATTAAGTCCATGGATTTGGGACATGATGGCATTGAAATCTGAAGCACGGTATGCTTTCGCAGCCTTGTAAAATAGCTTCTGCACATCACCACCTTTACAATTGGCCTTCATGTTTTGCCCTAGGTGATACATACATATTCCATGCAATGCCCCAGGAAACGAATGTGCAACAGCCGTTGCTATACTTGTGTTATGGTCTGAAATGAACACTACATCATCAACTTCTCCAATACACCCATACAACTTTGTCATAAACCAAATCCATGCATTATCATTTTCTGAGTCTCCAATGCCAAAAGCTAATGGATAGACTTGGTTATTTCCATCCATGCAAGTCGCAATAAATAGGGTACCTTTATACTTCGATTTGAGGAAAGTGCCATCAACAGCTATAACGGGCCTAATGAAATATCTAAATCCATGAAGTGAACCTCCTAATGCCATGAAAAAGTACTTGAATCGATTAGATGCATCACATTCAATCTCTGTTATAGTCCCTAGATTTTTTTTTCCAACATGGCGTAGTACAATGGAAGCATAGTATACGACTCTTCGGGTGATCCCCTAGCTAATGTCAGAGCAACCTCTCTAGCCCTCTATGCTTTATTATAAGTATAAGTCATCCCATACCTTTTCTTCATGTCTTGAACGATGTCGTTTGGATGGTAAGACTGAGAAGCACCCTCATACTTCCATTTGATACAATGGCCAATCAGTTTGCTTGTTACTTTAGCCCGTTGCAAAATGAGCGAATCAAGAAAACAGGTGTGGTCTGGAAGGTATTTTCGCACGCAAAAAGCTTCTGACCCTGCCAGTTTTGTTGCACGAAGCCACCACTTGTAACCTTTCTGCACACAACCGAAAACTAATAAGTCTTTGGTGGACTTCTTCACTCTTATGTTGAACTATTGACCACTAGCTAACATTCTTATATTCAGCTGTAGCTCTTCCTTACTACCGAAAATATCACCCGTTCGAACCTCTTTCACACTGTCGAACACACTGTTAGAACGGCCACCATCTGCTGATATATGAATCAAAGATGTCGTTCCAACCTGACAATCCCCCTCAACCATTTCAGATTTCAACTTCTTGTCCTTCCAATTGTCACCCCTATCAATTGGTGATGCTTCCGGACAACCTTTTGACGGTGTACAGACATCTGCAACTTCAGAACCAAAATGAGCGAATATGTCATTTCCATAGTTATCATCCCCTCGCACATCTTCATCACTCATTGTGCGTTCAATATTGTATGGCTCTTCACTGTCCAAATACTTCTCTGCAGCAACTTGTACTCCAATATTATTCAGACATTCTTCCTCACCAACTGACAAGCAACCTATCGAGTCACGTTTACATTCCACTGAAATGCATAAAGGATTCCTCGTCATTACATCACTAACTTCGGCGATAAAGAAGTCAACATCAGTATCGTTCAACACTTCAATGGGTGGGGCGACATCACTCATTTTATATTCGAACTTCATCGTAATTGCATAATCATAACGTTTTATATCAAGTGCACGACATACAATGTCCTGTAATTCTTCATACGCTATATTCTTTGCCAATAAAATTCCTTTTGTCTTTCCACCTTCATATAGAAAGTTTCCTTCCTTATTGATCCACTCGCCATCATATCGAACCGCAACACGAACTGTACCCATTGTGATCCAACCTGTCAATTTTGTCTTCCTAGCGTGGGCAGCATTTATGAAATTTATGGTAGATGCAGTATACACTGCGACATACGGCAGTGTATAATATCACTCTAACCCTTCATACCAAGTGCATTTAATTGAACGACAACAATGACCTAGAAAGCTGTACATGGCAATTTTGTTTACAACATTCTTCATTTCAAATCCTATACAACTCCTTTTACTCAGTTGGAAGAGCTGCTGCACACCTGCTTTGCGTGAGAGGTGACACAGTCAGAACATACATGTTGGCAAGACTTGTTCACCGTCGATAGTGACAGAGTGGACGGTCGGTCGGCGGGAGGACACTAGTCCACAAGGCGATGCCCGGGCCTGGCTAGTGGGCGGGAGACGCTCCTACGCGGGAAAGGTAACCTACATGATGAGAGGGGTGAGAACGCTGTTTGATTCTGTCAATTTAAAGGGCACCATTTAATTAAGGGCATTCCTGTCCATTCACACTCTTTTTTTATGATGTAAAACCACAAGGTTTATAATTACCAAGTTGGAGGTTGGGAATTGAGTACCTAGGTTGGGAAGTTATTCTTCTTTTATGTACTTTCAATCCTTCTTAGATAATGGATGTTAAAACTCTTCCTTCAAGAATTGATGACCCTAACTTCCATTATCCAATCTGGGTACTCCCAATTAAAAGGGTTTTAACATCCATTTTTCAAGAACTACCGAAAGTACGAAAAAGAGTACCCAATTCACAATCTAGGTGCTCAATTCCTAATATCTGGGTTGGGAATCTCAACTCGAAGGTTGGGAAGGTTCTCAATCTCGGGGTTGGGATTCTCAACCCCTAGGTTGGGAGGGTGGAATCCCAACCTAGGCTTTCCACCTAGGTTGGGACTCGAAACCCGGGGGATAGGATTCCTAACCTTAAGGTTGGGAACCGTCAGGTTGGGATTCCCAATGTGAAATTATAATCAAGATTGGCAATCACAACTCTCCAAGTTGGGATTCCCAACCTACAGGTTGGGATTAGGGAAAAATCTCAATCTCGAGGTTGGGAATCCCAACCTTGATTGAACACCCACGATTGAGATTCTGAACCTCCAACCTGTAGGTTGAGAATCCCAACCGTGGATGTTGAACTAAGGTTGGGATTCCCAACCTCGAGGTTTGGAATCCCACCCTTAATTGAACACCTATGGTTAAGATTCTCAACCTCCCAACCTTGATTGAACATCCAAGGTTGGGATTCTCAACCTACAGGTTGAGAATCCCAACCTTAGATGTTCAACTAAGGTTGGGATTCCCAACCTCGAGGTTGGGATTCATAACCTACAAATTGGGATTAGTGGCAAATCCCAACCTCCAGGTTGGGAATCCAAGCCCAGTTGGGTTTCTAAACCTAAAAATTTGGAATTCCAACCTTCACGTGAAGACTTCGCCTCTAAACTTCGAATGTCAACCTCCGTTACAAATCCCACCCTCAAACTATAGATTCATCAATAAAAACTACCAATCAATATAACTTTCCCATCTAACTAGTTTTCTGTTGACGTTGGGTAGCACCATAGAGGACACTTGCACAATCCAGAAGGATGTTACTGAAGTAATTTCTAAATGCAATGACTTTGGTTTTTTATCTTGAATTTTGTTCTTGGTTAGAGTATTCTTGTTTATCCCGTGTGTGCATAGTTTAAAATATCCGTGATTTTCGAGATATTTCCACCAATATTTCCGTAAATCAAGAGTACCGATATCGATAGGGGGTGTAATCTCCTATCCGTCAAAATATCCTAGAAATATCCAGAAATATCCGTGATATTTCAGTAAAATATCCAGAAATATCCGTGATATTTTCGTAAAATATCTTTCCGTGAGCTTGTAATATAAATTTTACAAAATATTGAGGAAATTTTTGGAAATATCCGTAGAATATCCATGAAATATCCTGGAAATATCGATTAAATTTTCATAAAATAAAAGTGAAATTTAAGCTTTTCAAATAAGAATTTGTTAAGCTTTTATCAAATAAATAAAATAAGTTTCAACCCACGAATCTCATTTTCATCAGGAATCTCATTATTATATTCCATTTTGTAGTCAAGCTCAAGCATCTCATAATTGCTATTCTATTTTAATAGTCAAATATGTCACGATTGCTATTTTAGTTTAAAAACAAAAACTCCTGAGCCCTTCCTATGTTTTCATTTCCATTTTCAAGTGCTAGTCTCGTCATTTCTTTGTTCAAAACTTCAAATTACAAGCTAATTTTGGAGGAACTTGTTTACAAGCGACAAACAAAACACAAAACTTAATTTGAAGGTCTTTTTCGCCCTTAAATTCATACTCAATTACCTTGTTCATTGAAATTATATTGAGTAATTAGTCTTTTAATAATTTGATTATTGTTGTGTTTTTGTTAAAGGTAATTTGGAGGATTTTGCTTCTACCCACTTAGCAACTTGTTACAACCAACTTGTTACACACAATTTCCTATCTATGGACAGATGGTAGGAAGAAATCAGGAAGCTTATTCATGGCATGTTCGTGATTATATTCAAAACCATTCAAATTATATGCCATAGTATCAGTATTGTATAAATTTAGATGCTAGCTATACCATGTATGAACCATCTAGCACTTCATTTTTGCATTAAAATTTGCATGATTTGTGTGATGCAAATTAATTGAAAAAGTGCTCAATGGAAGCTTTTTATATTTTCATATATCTCTTCTATTTATTATATCCATATTTATATTTTTTAGTTGTTACTTCTTAGATAAAATATGGTTTTTTTAAATATAATATGGTTTTTGGTTGTAGAAATGATTATTTTAACATTACTAAAAGTTTCATTAAAAACTATTATGTTTTTAACTTATATTCCGTACTTTCCGTAAATTTAAACTTAATTTCCGTCGATATCGATATTTCTGTCGACATTTCCGCTGAATCGTAGTACCGATATTTCCGTCGATATCGATATTTTCAACAATGCTTCTTCTGCCAACACCAGCCTCTCCATCAAAGCAATCGGCCATGGCCACGAATAGGAAGGTTAGTTTTGGTAATTCTCAAAACTAAAACTTTGAAGGGTAGATTTGTAACCATTCAAATAATAAGGTCATTTTTGCTAATTTAGAAAACTAAACGTGCAATTCTGTAATTTAGAAAATATCATAGAGGACGCTTTTTGGGTAGGAAGCACCCTCTATGATAAAATATGTTATTTACGAAACAACCCCTCAAATTTGGAAAATTATGAAATATTTGTACCTTTGAAGGGTAGTTTTGAAATAAAAAAATAATGTCATTTTTGCTAATTTAGAAAACTAAAAGTGCAATTCTGTAATTTTACAAAATATCATAGAGGACGCTTTTTAGGTAGGAAGCGTCATCTATGATAAAATATTTTATTTACGAAATAACCCTTCAAATTTGGAAAATTATGAAATATTTATACCTTTGAAAGGCAGTTTTGAAATAAAAAAATAATAAGGTCATTTTTACTAATTTAGAAAACTAAAAGTGCAGTTCTGTAATTTTAGAAAATATCATGGAGGGCGTTTTTTGGGTAGGAAGTGCCCTCTATGATAAAATATTTTATTTACAAAACAACCCCTCAAATTTGGAAAATTACGAAATATTTGTACCTTTGAAGAGCAGTTTTGAAATAAAAAAAATAATAAGGTCATTTTTGCTAATTTAGAAAACTAAAAATGTAATTCTGTAATTTTAGAAAATATCATAGAGGGCGCTTTTTGGTTAGGAAGCACCCTCTATGATAAAATATTTTATTTACGAAACAACCCCTTAAATTTGGAAAATTACGAAATATTTGTACCTTTTGATTTTTAAAACATACTCGTACTGTGTCTATGGAGAAATACACTAAATTTGTACTGATCGAGTTTAATGTTATATTTATTTATTTATTTATATATTTATATATATATATATATTGGTGGTATATAATGAAATTTTCAAGACCTAACTGGTTCATTCTACCATTCATTCATCTCACTCTCTCCCTCTTCGCCATATCGACGCCGACAAGTCGCAGTGACTCAGTCCAAGCGTCGCCGTGCCCGTCTCCAATCTGTCACACCGTCATCGTCGTCCCAGCCATCAAGTGAACCTCAAACATTGCCCAAACTAAATCTCGATCATCTCCCTCTCCCACCAAATCGATGTCTCCGTAACTCCGTCCAAGCTTCGCCATGCCTATCTCTCGGACACTCACCGCCGCCATCTCAATCTACTCAGCTGTCGCAGCGTCCCACAATCACCGTCGCCTTTGTGTTCTGTTACTTTTGTTCTCCCATTTTCTCCCCTTACTGTCTTGTTCCTGCAAATCAGCCTCAACTTCTTCTTATGTCCTTATTGTCTCAGACGGGCTCTTTGCCACCTCACAGCAATGGAATCACAACATTTTCAGCAATGAAACTTTTCTTTTAATTTCATATTTCGTTTAATCTGTTGCCTTCTTGTAATCGAAGCAAGTGAGTATCGTTGATGTGATATCATAAATTAGGTTTTCTATGCTCTGTCATATGTGAATGTTACTATTGTTTTAAAAAGGGAAAAATCAAGTTTCTTGTGCTGCAAAATATAAATTGAGTCTTTTGTCACTTTTTTGTAGAGCTCTTCCCTGTTTGTGCATAAGAGATAGGAATTTGTTCTTCGTCAACAATTAATTCAGGCCATCGTCTCCATTCTATTGTTCACGGTATTCATCCTTTTTTTTTTACAAAAAATTTTTTCGGTTCTTGTATTGCTTTTGGATGGTTGCATATATTTGTTGCCTTTTCTGGATACAATTTTGTTATGGAAGATTGTTTTATGAGATTTTAGGTCTGTTTTGGAAATTATTTGTGGGGTTGTAGCCAAGTTGATAATTTCTAGGAAGAAAAGGAGAAATAAACAAGGGGGAAAATGTTTTTATTATGCCTTATCAGTCATCAATATTAAGAGGGTCTCATTGTCCATACTTTTATATTTGCATGAAACTTTTGTCATATAATTCTTGTTCTATGTATTGTCCATTGTGCAGCCTTTTTGTTCATTACAACATTGGTCCACAATTTTTTTTGTTATACTTTCGTATGCATACAATCAATTTTTCTCTGCAGGCTCTAATCAACAACACCAAAAATTTTCATGGTATGTAAATCTTATTTATATGATTTTATATTATGCTTGTAATATCGAGTCAGAAATGGATGCATAACTTAGGTTTGCAGGTTTTTAAATTTATGCTGTTTTCAAAGGGCGTAAACCTGGAGTCTACGTTTGCTGGGAAGAAGCTGAGCAGCAGATTAATGGGTTCTCTGGCGTTGTCCATAAATCCTTCTGCAGTAGAGAACTTGCTCAGTTTACGTTTTTTGAATATCCAGCTCAAGAAGAGGATGAGGACCCAGTCGGAATTGACATTTGTCCGAGCACAAGTTCAGCCTCAAATAGTTGAACATAAAAAAATAAAGAATATTATCAGATTTATTTATATTATGCTTTTCATTTTGTATACAAATTTCAATTGCCATATTACAAGTATATCGTTGGATCCCTCAGACATACATTCCAGGGGTAATTCTGAATAGATACCTTAACCTGGTATGAACTTGAGGAAACACAACACGTACTTTGTATCAAATTTCAATTTATTTCAATTTCTTGCTTCTTGTTTCCATTCTGCTTTAGTCTTATGTATGACTTTTTGTTTGATCTTATTTACTACTTCAAAGACTTCTTTTAGTTGGTTAGTTCTCAAGTATGCATGCGTACTTGTAATTATACTGAATTTGGCTTTTGATGGATTACATACCAAATTGATTCAGCTTCTACTCTAGACAATCGTGCCCTAATTTATACGAAGTGGCCAGGAATGTGGATAAGCTGACTTTCTTTTTTCAGATTGCTTATAGGGGTTACAGTGTTAAACAATTTGGAGCTTGCAGTCAACCTGGCCAGAGGAGGAAACCTTCTTGGTTCTCATGGTGCTGAGCACCAGTAAGTTATTATGTATGATTGCTATGTGGGGACTTTTCACCAAGCCATTTGTTCTGTGACCATTTTGGGGTTTTCAGGTTGTCCAACATTTCCTAGCGCGGTTTGCCTAAACAACGTATAAAGAGGCTGCTGAGCTTGCTGCTGAGTCTCCACAAGGGCTTCTACACACACCCAACACGGGAGCCAAGTTTCAAGTTTATATTTGGTTATTCCAATTACATTTCTTAATGTTCACTATTACATCCATTGGAACTTGACTCTTCATATATAGCAACTAGATTGATGTTGTAAGATCTTTGAGTTTGTAGTCTTATACTTCTATATGTAAACTCTCTCATAGAATATTGTATTGTTAAGCTTACTGATAGTCTTGGCCTATTCATATGTTTAGATGTGAGTTATCCAAGATTTGATCAAGTCATAGGGCTGGGTGCTGTGAGTATTATTTGTCCCCTTTTGTCTTCCTTAATTTTGTCAATTGTTTTTCTTTTATGAAGATATATATGTTCATGGTCTTCTCTTTTGGTCAAATGAATGTAGTAGATAAAACATGGCAACTTGGTGTGCTTCTGAATATCATCCTGTAGGGCATAGTTTTTGAGTCTCCAAGCACATCCTTTGAGTTCATATGTGGGCACATTTTCATGCAGATTAACACTATGGATCCTTTGGTAAGCAGTAGCGGCAAAGATTCTGAAAAACAGTAAGAAAATATCAACGAACCTGCTAAAACAAAGTCAAAACAAAGAGGTCGGACTAAGTTAGAAAAAATGCTCAAATTAATAAGTAAGGGAGAAATGATAAGGGTAGATGGAGAGAAATCTGCTTCTGATACATTAAGAAGTTTTATAGGCGTAGCAATAAGACAACAAATATCTATAAAATATGAAAGTTAGGATGTTGTGCCTGAGGAACTTAAGGACAATTTCTGGACTTCCATTCAGGTATAAACTTTACTTATTTGTCAACACCCTTCATATTTATAATTTTTGTATGTCATATGAATGATTAATGCTTACTTGCAGGAATTGTTTGTCATTGACAACGAATGGAAGAAGAAGATTTTGGTTGTAGCCGGTAAGAGATGGAGAAATTTTCGGTCCATGCTGACTACTAAGTTTGTAATTCCTAAGTTGAGCAATGAAGAAGCTCTAAACTCTCCACCAGAAATGTACGACTTCATTACTCAAGAAGATTGGAGTATCTTTGTAAACTCCAGAAGAGATGAGAATTTTTTGGTACATGCATCTAAATTTGGTCGTTTTGTTAACATTTTATTAGTGTTAGAATTCATGCATATTCACTACCATTACTTTGTTAGGAACGAAGGAAGAAACAAATAGAAAATAGTAGAAAGAATGAACACCCCAGCCGTCTCTCACGTATGGGATACGATACATTGAAGAAAAGATTGGTATGTTTTATATAAAATTAAGCTGTTTCATTCAATGGTATTATATTTAGTCACAATTATAAGCATTTCTTTGCAGCAAAGTGAACTTCACACCCAAGAGATTGACCGTTCTTACTTATGGATAAAAGGACGTGAAAAGTATGGAGTATTTCTCAAGGAATCGACCAAAAAATGTGCAGACAAAATAGTAAGTTGCATACATGTAGTAATGGCAGAACTTTTATATTGAAATATAGAATTATATTTTATCCATTTTCTTTTGCCTTAAAACCGACGTACAAATTTATGTATTTCTTGTTGATCAAATATGCAGGAAAAAATCACTGAAAAAGTTAAAAGTGATGAAGTTCAGGTTGAGGGAACTAATGATATTCTGACCATTGCCTTAGAAAAACCAAAGCCTTCAGGACGGGTTAGAGGGCTTGGACAATATGCAAGTCGAAAGGAATTGTTTAACCTTACAAAAAAACAAGGATCTTCTATTCCTGCAAAGAAAGATGGATTCTACAAGAAGAAGCTTCTTGTCCTATATGTTAATGGCATTCTTGCAGATGTGGACAAGCGGCCAACATGGAAAAATGGGGCAGATGTGTATGAGCCAACAGATTTGCAACATAACCAAGAGGCATTCAAATTACCAAACTCTCAGATAGGTATAAATGTGTATACTTACTTATAGTTGATGTGCTTGGATTATTAAGTTTAATGCAAATCTCAATTTCTACTTTCAGTATATAAGAGGCCTTACTGCAAGGAATTTCTACAGTTTTACCTTGAGAAATTCGAGGTTGGAATTTGGTCGTCAAGAATCATGTATGAAACCATCTATGATTTTTTTCCCTCTTTTTATTACTATGCATTTTGGGCTATATTTCTTTTATAAATATTTGCTTAAATTTGTCATAGAAAATCTTGTGTTTCTTTATGGTTGGCATATTTGTGTTACTATATGCAAACTTAATGTCTTGCAGGTGTAATTTAGATCCAATCGTCAACTTCATCGCAGAGGACCTTAGACCAAAAATTTGTTTTGTTTGGGTAAGTTAGTTATTAATTTCGGGTCGTTTTCGATGATTTTAAAATCAATATTAGATTATATTTACATACATAGTATATTGGTTATATGCAGGATCAATCATATTGCGATAAAGTTGATCGAGGACCTACAAAACCCATATTTTATAAAAATTTATAAAAGTTGTGGAATTCTAGTTTCCCTTTTATGCAATGGAAGAAGGGAGATTATGACACAACAAACAACTTGTTGATTGATGATTCACCAGAGAAAGCTTTCAATAATCCGGTAATTTTTTCCTTTTTTTAAAGGAAATGTATAATCAATCACTATGTTAGTTCTCATCTGTACGACTTTCATTAATTTAGGTACATAACAGAATATTTCCATATCCATACAATCACTGTGATGCTGCTACTGATTCTTTTCTGGGTAAGCACATGTCCAACACTTTGAGTTCTTATTTGTATGCTTCTATTTTATTATAATTGTTCATGTGGTCTACAACATGACTCGATAGTGAACTTTGTAGATATTTGGAAGGGTTGGAGAGAGCAATAGATGTACAAAAATACGTAGAAGAACATCAAATCGGTCAACAACATCAGCGTCAACATCATCAAGGCGACTATGCTCAATCATACTCATGGCATGCTCAAGCTCTCCAAACTCATGATCCTAGAAGTATCATTGGCGTGAGGCACCGCTAAAATAGAAACAAAGCACTTGATAGAGAAATTGCATTTCTTGTTTCAAAGTCTTTCACTTTCTTTGTCACATTGGCTGTGCTTGTTAGTTCAAGTTATAGAAGTTGCTTTGTTTGCCTGGATATGTGTTCACTTGAAAAACATGTTCAATTTTAATTCATTTACTTCATGCCCATTTAGGATGGTTGACGAGATCAACTAAGCTCATTTACATTGCCTTGATGAGCTATGTAATGCCATAGCGTTGGATGTGATCCGAAATAGCAAAAGCAACTTCAAAGACTTGCTCTGTCAAGTCCCATGATAGATTCCATTGGTACTTATCCAATGTAGAGGTGCAGTTCAGCTCTGGGAGGTTACCAATATGGCAAAAGTCTAAGGTATTTATTGTGTTGAAGTTGCTTTGAGATCGTTCCTCTTTTGATAAGTATTTTTCCTTTTATGGATGTCTACTGGTAGATTAGGGATCCTAGCTATCTTGATGTTTTGATCATTCTTAAAAAATAGTGTAAATTTTTGCATTCTGTTGGAGGTTGAGGTCGAGGTCTAAGTTGCAACGTACTTACTGACCTATGAGCACATAATCGCATAATTTCATGTTTTACTAATTGTGCCCATAACAGGTGGAGAAAACGACTGATGCAGTTTTAACTGTTTTAAAGAACCTAGGTGCTACCTTCCTATGCTTACAGGTTTGATTTACATATATATGTTGGTGGGGTGGGTCATTGTCCATGCTTACAGTTTTAACATGAGAATGAAGAAGATTGCAAACAGGCCTAATTGCTTAACAATTAAAGACTAGCTTAAAAGCTTCCTGATTTGAATTGCACAACCATTGAATCAACAATGAGAATTATAGCAGGTACTGCAGCTAACATGGGAATCGAGGTCGACTACCCATTTCTATTGTTGGAATGCATTTTTCTGAGGTAGTGTATCAACACTTCATGCGTCACTTCCAAGCCTTTTTGGTGACATTTTTATTGCTTCTGTTTTCTTCCGATAGACAGAAATTAACAAGCAGTGAGCTATGTAACGTCATAACATTGGATGTGATCCGAAATAGGAATGCATATAAAATTGAAGAAAATTGTTGCTAATTGCAATGATTCTTGTTTACGTTTTGAAAAGCCAATCGGGAACAGATAATATTATAAATGAATTCTGCATTAAAATTATAGGTTATTGATTGCTCAAAATAGTAGTGGTATGTAATATCATTGGTGTAAAAGTATGATTATGATTAAGAGGAATTGGTTTACATTTTAATTTTCTCCTTTGTTTTTTCACTTCTTTCTATTCTTTCGTATGCAGTGAATAACAATAGAAAAAGAAACTATAGCTCAGCTAATTGCTCCAATGACATTGGAAGAAATCTATCCATACCTTTATGAATATTAACATAAAGAGTGAGACTAGGAGACTTGAACTCCACAACAAACAAAAGCGTGCCAAGCAATTTTCAACAAGTTGTTAGAGAACAATTGGCTTGTAGAGAGAACATGGCGCAACAAGAAAAAATTCTATTTCACCTTAGTCTCTAACTTGCTGTTTGTTTATGTGTTTTGTAGTTGTGATTTCTAATCTCCTTCGTACTTGACTTGAATTGTTGCTATCATTCAGCCTTACTGTGATACATGCAAAAGATTCTTAGCCGACTGATTTGTGGAGGGTACCTGTCCATGTAAAAATTGCAAGTATGAGTCTGCTCGAGGAGATCAATGTGAAAATTGTGGAAAACTTTTGAATGCAATAGAGTTGAAAGATCCTAAATGCAGGGTATATGATGGTTTCTTTTGTTTCAGTGTTTCATTTTGTATATCCAAGTGCATGACTATAACTTATTCTACTATATTTGTTTTTGGCTGTTGGATTAGGGTTATTTTGAATAGAAAATGTGAATTATCGTCCAATGTGACAGTGCGAAGCCTCAATCGAAACAATTATTGCAATAGAAAAAGTGAAGAATTTTTTTTATATAATTTATTTTCCCTGTTGTGTCAAGACCTACATGATTCCTTAATGGTCAACAATAACTATGTCAAAAACAATTATTCACATGTTGGATAAAAGTTTCCATATCAACAAGTGCAAAAACTCTAATGTAATCAAAGTAAATAAGTAAGCTAAATGTCAACCTTCAGAAAATCCTCATATCAACTAAATGAATGAGCACTCCATCAAGTTCCCAGTTGACATCCTTGGTTTTTAGATATTTTCCAATTAATTTAAGAGGTGCATTGAATTAGTTGTTGCAGTAGTTGCCTGAAACCAAGGGTTGCAACAACAGGTTTCTTAGCAATGAGAAAACAATCAAGGATGAAAAGGGTTTGATCAAGATCAACTACTTTTTTTCAAACATATTTATATACAAAAAGTCTGCTTGTCTGTTAGGCTGGAACCTCATTGGCAAGTTGTTAAAGGTCTTTCTTGCGTGGCTATTGACATTCACAATATAATTCAGTTGGGAAATTAGGCTAATGAATTAAACAATGAAAATATGAACAATAAACGGAAAATTTATTTGAAAAAAAAAAAAAGAGAAAAATGATGACCCCAACCTCTATTATCCAATCTGAGTACTCCCAACCGAAAGGGTTTTAACATCTATTTTTCAAGAACTATTGGAAGTACAAAAAAGAGTACTCAATTCACAATTTAGGGACTCAATTCTTAACCTCCGGGTTAGGAATCTCAACTTGAAGGTTGGAAAACAGATTGGAATTCCTAATCTCTTAACTCGAAGGTTAGAAAAATTCTCAACCCCGGAGTTGGGATTCTCAACCCCTAGGTTGGGAGGGTGGAAATCCCAACCTAGGATTTCCACCTAGGTTGGGAATCCCAACCTTTCGGTTGGGACTCCCAACCCGGGGGTGGGGAGGATGGAAATGCCAACTTGGGATTTCCACATAGGTTGGGAATCCCAACCTTTCGGTTGGGACTCCAACCCCGGGGGATGGGATTCCCAACCCCAAGGTCGGGCTTTCCAATATGAACATAAAGTCAAGATTGACAATCCCAATCTCTAAGTTGGGATTCCCAACCTAGAGGTTGGGATTAGCCACTAATCCCAACCTCTAGGTTGGGAATCCTAACCTTGATTGAACACACACGGTTGAGATTCTCAACCTCCCAACCTTAATTGAACTTGCAAGGTTGGGATTTTCAACTTATAGGTTGAGAATCCCAACCTAACGGTTGAGAATCCCAACCTAACGGTTGAGAATCCCAACCATGGATGTTGAACTAAGGTTCAGATTTCTAACTTTAAGGTTGGGATTAGTGGGAAATCCCAACCTTAATTGAACACCCATGGTTGAGATTCTCAACTGTTAGGTTGAGATTCTCAACCTCCTAACCTTGATTGAACTTGCAAGGTTGGGATTCTCAACCTGTAGGTTGAGAATCCCAACCGTGGATGTTCAACTAAGGTTGGGATTCCTACCCTCGAGGTTAGGATTTCCCACTAATCCCAACCTCGAGGTTGGGTTGAACACCCACGATTGAGATGGTGTTTTAAGTATGATATTGTAATTTGGTTGTATCGTTTTTAGCTCTTTACAGTGACTAAGTGAATACTTTTGTGTAGCCTTGAGAAACTGATTATAGTCAATGAGTTAGTAATATTTCAGCTGCTGGTGTAGGCAAATCAAAAGAAACTTATGGGCAAAATTATTTAGATCCTACTAGGTATTTAAGGTTTATCTCTTGAACTTATGGCGAACAAAGATGTTGAAGTTTCTTAATTGACTTTTGCAAAGAAAGTTTCATTTTTCATATTGTTAAAGTTGTTGTATGAGACTATGAATGTAGATGATGTAGATCACATTTGTCGACGTATTTTGTTGCTGTTGTCCACTTCTTGATGTCTATCCAAAAAGACGAAACTGTTTTTTGAAGGTTATTGTATGGACTAATGTATATGTTATTGATAGCCATGGTTATTGTATGGAAGCTCTCTGTTATGTTTCGTTGGAGCTCTTTGGTTTTCACTTTTATCCAATTGGGTTTTGCATTTGTAATGATTGGTGTGCCATGTGATCGAGCATCTAAATAAATATTTTACTATTATGTAAAAAAGGCATTGTTCAAGCACAATTCCTAGTGTTATATTAACAAAAGATTGAGCTAACATCAGACTCGAATTATGACAACAAAATTAAAAGGTACAAATATTTCATAATTTTCCAAATTTGAGAGATTGTTTCGTAAATAAAATATTTTATCATAGAGGGTGCTTCCTACCCAAAAAGCGCCCTCTATGATATTTTCTAAAATTACAGAATTGCACTTTTAGTTTTCTAAATTAGCAAAAATGACCTTATTATTTTTTTATTTCAAAACTGCCCTTCCAAGTTTTAGTTTTGTGAATTACCAAAACTAACCTTCCTATCCGTGGCCATGGCCGATTGATTTGATGGAGAGGCTGGTGTTGGCAGAAGCATTGTTGAAAATATCGATATTGACAGAAATATCGATACTACGATTCGGCGGAAAAATCGACGGAAATATCGATATCGACAGAAATTAATTTTAAATTTACGGAAGGTACGAAATATAAGTTAAAAACATAATAGTTTTTAATGAAACTTTTAGTAATGTTAAAATAATCATTTCTACAACCAAAAACCATATTATATTTAAAAAAACATATTATATCTAAGAAGTAACAACTAAAAAGTATAAATATGGATATAATATATAGAGGAGATATATTAAAATATAAAAAGCTTCCATTAAAACTTTTCAATTAATTTGCATCACACAAATCATGCAAATTTTAATGCAAAAATGAAGTCCTAGATGGTTCATACATAGTATAGCTAGCATCTAGATTTATATAATACTGATACTATGACATATAATTTGAATGGTTTTGAATATAATCACGAACATGCCATGAATAAGCTTCCTGATTTCTTCCTACCATCTGTCCATAGATAGGAAATTGTGTGTAACAAGTTGGTTGTAACAAGTTGCTAAGTGGGTAGAAGCAAAATCCTCCAAATTACCTTTAACAAAAACACAACAATAATCAAATTATTAAAAAACTAATTACTCAATATAATTTCAGTGAACAAGGTAACTGAGTATGAATTTAAGGGCCAAAAAGACCTTCAAATTAAGTTTTGTGTTTTGGTTGTCGCTTGTAAACAAGTTCCTCCAAAATTAGCTTGTAATTTGAAGTTTTGAACAAAGAGATGACGAGAATAGCACTTGAAAATGGAAATGAAAACATAGGAAGGGCTCAGGAGTTTTTGTTTTTAAAATAAAATAGCAATCGTGACATATTTGACTATTAAAATAGAATAGCAATTATGAGATGCTTGAGCTTGACTACAAAATGGAATATAATAATGAGATTCCTGATGAAAATGAGATTCGTGGGTTGAAAACTTATTTTATTTATTTGATAAGATGCTTGTGTAATCTTAGAGTGCTTTGATATCATTAAATTATCAAAAAGGAGTTATAAGAATTAGATTTGAATTCACTTATAGTGTTTGTTATCCAAAATGGTTTGATGTTATCAATATATGGTTATGGGAATAATTTGACTTCTGAACGTTTTTAAAAGAACATCGAAGAGTTCACAAAGAAGTTAACATTTATTAAAATTTTTGCTCCTCCCTGTAGGCATCATTGTGGCAACGGTGATGGGCTGGAATTGATTCCTGACTCTGTGACCTATTTTATTTTAAAATTCTGTTTTATAGCCCTCAGTATTATTGTTATTTTTTTCTTACAGAAGTACAACAAAACATATTCGATAATTGGAAAATTTTGCTTGGGAAGTACATATTCTTTCATTTGTTGCTAAAGAGATCTGAGAATAGTTATGATAGTCGGTCCTTTTTTGTGTTTATTCTTGTTGATAATTGACCGTTATTTTTAAACAGGTTTATCAGACCACGCCTCACATTCGTGATACAAACCACTTGTTTCTTGATGTTCCTTCACTGAAAGATAAATTGGAAGAGTATCTCAGCAACATGTCTGTGGCTAGATCGTGGAGCCAAAATGCTATTAAAGCCACTAATGCATGGCTTAAAGAAGGGCTCAAACAACGATGCATTACTAGGGATCTTAAGTGGGGGGTTCCTGTTCCACATGAGAGGTTTGAGGACAAGGTATAATAGCAAGTGCCATGAATGTTGCACTTACTTTTGTTCATGTAAATGGTGTACTCAGTACACTGTCACATTATTATTATTATTATTATTATTATTATTGTGCAATTACGTTATTATTATTATGCAAATATTATCTCAATATGTCATTGGGTTACGTTTTATTGTAAAAGATTTCGTGTGTGTTGTTGCTTTTGTATTCCTACTATTTGAGTTGTGATTCTCACTATATATCCCACCAGAGGTTGGGAATCTCAATCGGAAGGTTAGGTTCTGGTTGGGAATTAGAATCAAAAAGCGTTGAGAAGAGGGAGAGACAACAGCAAGAGCAGCATCTCACAAAACACATTGCCTCGAACTACATTGTATATGCACTTGCATTATGTAATCACTTGACGCATGAATGCTTTTAATTCCATTTCATGATGAGTTGATTTTGGATAAGTAAATTTTATGAAGCAAGTTTTAAAATGACCATTTCTACTTCTATTTGGTTTACAGGACACACTTATCAATCTAATCTTAGTCATTATATTGATTTCATTGAATAAATGTTGATCCAATGGTTAAAAGCGCACAAAATCATCTAAACAATGTACGTAGTCAATCAAAATTTGTGCTGGTGCAACAATACAAGTGATGTTGGAAACTTAAAAAGTAATGATAATAAGGAGGAACATGAGCAAATCTTTTTCATAAAAAAAAAAGGAGCAATATTACAATCTTTGCAATGTATAATTTAAGGCTGCGTATACTTTAATTTTTTCTCCATAACAATTGCATTTATTTCAACAAAAACAAGCAATTGTACACATTTCAATCAATTTTTAATTATTTCATATCAAATACTATACCACTCCTTCCATCGATCTGCAAATCAAAGCTACCAAACGTTGAATAAACACCATCAATCAACAAATAGATGATAATGTAAAAAGAAACCCAAAAATTACATGATATTAAACACATATCAATCAAGGTTGGAAAATGGAATCTCTAGGTTAAGATTCTTAAATTAAATGTTACAATTCTCGACCTAGTTGAGATTACCAACCTGAAGGTTGGGATTCCCAACCTCTAGGTTAGGAATCCCAACTTCGAAGTTGGGAATCTCAACCTTTAGGTAGAGAATTCCAACCGTAACTAAATATCTATGTTGACATTCTCAACCTATGAGTTAGGAATCCCAACCTGGAGGTTGGAAGTCCCAACCTTGATTCAACATCCACATTTGGAATCTTGACCTCAGGGTTGGGATTCTCAACGTGAATGTTAAATTAAGATTGAGAATCTCAATTTCCAGGATGGGTTTCTCAACCTCCAAGTTGAGAATTCCAACCTGAATTTTCAATTAAGGTCGGGGTTCGGATTTCCAACCTAGAGGTTGGGATTGGTGAGGAATCTCAATCTTGAGGTTGGAAATCCAAACTTTGATTGAACATCCAAGGTTGGGATTCTCAACCTGGAGGTTGAGAATCTCAACCTGGAGGTTAAGAATCCTAACCTCAAGGTTGGGATTGGTTGGGAATCCCAACCTTGAAGAGAATCCTAACCTTAATTGAATAGCCAAGGTTGGAATTCTCAACCTTTACGTTGGGATTCTCAACCTGTAGGTTGGGAATCCCAACTTTCAAGTTAAAAATCTCAACCTGAATTTTCAATAACAGTTCTGAATTTCGTTGTCGAAAATAGGATTTCTAACTTCGGGATTGGGATTGATGGGGAATCTCAACCTCGAGGTTGGGAATCCCAACCTGAAGGTTGAGAATCCCAACCTCGGTTGTTCAATCACGTTTGGGATTCCCAACCTCGGGGTTAGGATTCCCAACCTGCAGGTTGGGATTGGTAGGGAATCCCAACCTCGAGGTTCAGAATCCCAATCGAGTTAGGATTCTCAACCTAAAAATTTGGATCCCAACCTTCATATGAAAACTTCACCTTTAAACTCCGATTGTAATCCTTTGTTACAAATCCTACGCTTAAAGTACAGATTCACCAATAACAACTACCAACATAATATAACTTTCACATCCTAATCATATCCACAAAATCACACACAAAATACACCAACAACCACAACCCACTTTCACTACGCCAACCTTGGTCTGTGATATCATATTCACTTACCCAAAGCAACTAAAACTAGTCAAATATACTATCCACTTGCAGAGAAGATGAGCGGCAGCTGTGGCACAGTTCTTCCACAGTCCAAAAAATCGATTCTGTTGTTGGGCGTCGAAACAGAGCAGCAAGTTCAACGTTGCCTTCTGCAGTTCTTCCATGGTCCAAAAACTTCCTTCTGTTGTTGGGCGTCGAAAGATAATGGCGACTTTTATGCGGGAAGTGATAAGAGAGTGAGAAGAGAATGACATGTAGGAAGTGAGAAGTGAAAAGTAAGAGCTGCAGAGTTTTCGGGCAGATCTAGGCATACATAAGAGCTGCAGAGCTTTTGGACATGTTTGAGTATTTCCATTAAGGGTATTTTGGTCTAGTCATGCTTTTTTTTGTACCATCAAAAATAGAAAGGTCAGTTTTGGAGTCCACCTCTCCAAATAGGTCATTTTTGCAATTATTTCTAAGTACTAAAGGATGTAAAGATTGGCCCATAAGGGACCCATGGACAAAAAACCTACTAGGCAAGCCTTTGCCTGTAATTCTAAACCAAGTAGAATGTAACAATGCAGATGAGATGTCGGAAACATCAAATCAACACATGCAGACACCCAACCATCAAGGACTCTCAATTGGTGTCAAAGATCCGTGACAGGTGTCGCAAGAACGATATAATCTAAATCAAAGGGGTATAAAAATGGTTCATTTTTTAAAAAGGTAAGAATTAGTATTAGATTTAGTATACATTTAATATAACTTATTTATTGATTAAAAATATTTTTTTAATACTTAAAGCTCTTCTCGAATTTTTTACGTTGTTTGATTTCTATTCCAGTAGAGCTGTTGGACAATTAAAAAAAAAATGATTTATAAAAATTTAAATTTTAAATTTTTTCAAATAGATCTTTTTTAGTTTTTTAGTTTTTTTTTTAATTAATACATCTAAAAAACCCCTATTACATCTTATCCCTCCAGCATTATAACGCTCATCAAAGCAGAAAAATGTATAACTAGACCGTGCATTTTGATGCACAGCCATAGCGAGAGACTCGGAGCTGTACTTTTGTTTTGGCATTGCCTGGTTCACCCTCACCTCGTTTTTCTTCTTGTTTGCAGGAATTAAAAGAAATTCAAATATATATATATATATATATACATCTATATGTATATCTGTCCCTCAAGTCTATAGAGAATCTAGCATGTATTTTGTTATTCTTAGATAAAATTCAAGGAGTGAAAAACAATAAAAATAGGAAAGAAGAAAAACTATTATCCATTGAATTTGGATGTTGCAATACATCATATTAATCGGTGTCTCATTTTTTCCAAGTATATTGGGTGTAACTTAATCTTTTTTTTTTTTTTTTTTTAATTGACCTAGTATAAAGTGTTGCTTTTGTCAAAGCAATCAATTCTTCTCACCATGCATTTTCTAGCTTTCAAAATTTCAACTGCATATGTATGTATATATATATATATTTATATGAAGCTATTTCAACTACATATTTATTAGATTTAGTTGCAAGGTTCTCATATGTGATTCAAAAGCAAACTTCACTGGGCAACAAAGAAATACAATCTCTCAAGTTGTTAGGTCAGCTCAACCTCAGCCGCATGTTAACATTGCTTGAGGTCTCTTAACCTAAGAGCATGCTAAAAAACAAAGAATTATTGGATGGTCAAATAAGTGTGTTAACCAAATCTGTAGAAGCCCTTCAGAAGGATCTTAAAGCTAGATCCATACCCTTTAATCTAATGTATCCTTTTTAGTAAAAATTTAGAGTGAAAAACATAATAATTCCTCATATCCTTTTTGGTAAATTTATAATCTAAAAAAGCTTTTAGAAGTAATACAACCAAATAGCTAAAATTTAAAAGTCCTTTATTAATTGACAACCAAACAACAACCAATTCTTTTTTTTTTTTTTAAGTTTTACCTGTAAAAGATTTATTGTCAAAAGATCTACTTTCAAAAGATCTATTTGGAGAAATTGTACTAAACAAAGCTTTAGATTAGAGATTAATAATTTACTTAAATGCGATTATTGACTTAAGCTTTCTGATGGTGTAAGCCAACGACTATCCATCAGCCAACCCTAATTGCTTTCTTTCTTGCAGGAAGCTCGAGACATTAAGGGAATCATCCTAGAGGATATTCCAAATATCACCAAATATCAATACTCACTGTCTATTTATATTAAGAGATTAATAATTTACTTGAACGTGATTACTGACTTAAGCTTTCTGATGGTGTAAACCAACAACCATCTATTAGTGCACCCTAAAAGTTTTCTTCCTTACAGAAAGCTTGAGATATTAAGGCCATATTTGACACATGAGATTAGAATTGAAAATGAGAATGAGATTGGAATAGATTGAGATTTGATGGGATTGAATTGATTTAAAAAATTATTGTTTCATATATGATAGAACTTGGAATTAGATTAAAATTATATTATATTGTGTTTGGTGTAAGTTGGACTTGGATTGGAATAAAATTAATTTAAATATTTTATTATATAACCTAACTTAAAATTATTTTTAAAAAAACCTTTAAACGATTTGAAAAAAAAAATTGAAGATCCACCAATTGATCTCCACTGTCCATCCATCTGGGTTGGATCTCCACCCAATTCATTTTCCACCTATATCTAGTTTAACATCAGTCATCATCTTCATCAAACCAACATAAGCCACAAACCACAAATATCAAACTATAAACCAGTTGAACATCAAACCTACTCAACCCAGAAACCAACCCAGATGATGTTCATTTGGATTTCGAACCTAGATGAACATTATAATTGGGTTTGATTGGATCCCAAATGATGTTCATCTGGGTTGGAAACCTACATGATGTTGAGCTCATCTAGATGAACATCATCTGAGAACCCACCACCATCATAAAAAAAATGGAAGAATTAAAAAATTGAGAGAAAGAAAGAGATTGGAGATGGTCGTGAGAGAAAGAGAGAGAGAAGGCTAAATGAGGAAGATAGATAGACAGATAGATAGATAGAGAGAGAGAGAGAGAGAGAGAGAGAGAGGGTAACTGGTGGAGAAGAAAAGAGAGAAAGACAATGATTGGTAGGATTCCTACGAAGGCAGGATTTGGAAATCCATCATCTTTAGTGGGTTGCAAGAAATGGCAGTGGGCTGAGGAAGGAAAATATTTTGGGAAGGTTCCTAGGCCCCAATATCAGACGTGGTGGGATGGAAAATGTTTTTTTTTTCTAATCCCACTCCATTTCTCGGTGACCAAACACGCCTTAAGGGAATCATCATAGAGGATATTCCGAATATCACCAAATATCAATGCCCTCGGTCCTTTATCTCTCTCTCTCTCATTTATATATATATGTTTTAGAAGAGATAATACAATAGATGAATTTGATTGATTCGTCTTAATTTTAATAGTAAAAACACTATATATATATATATATATATGAGAGGATAACGTAATATAATTTTTCAACCATTAGATTGAAAAGCATTGAATGATACAAATTTAACTTTTTTTTTCTTTTTTTTTTTTTTTTGAGAAAAGGAGAGTTGTTTTTTAAATGAACATTGGATTTATAATATTTTTATTTGGTCTAAAGATAGAGATAAAATAAGGTGAAGAGGTTGTTTGTTTTTTCAATTTATCACTTAATGGGTTTGAATTGGATTCATTAAGTCATTTTTGTTTTTTTTTTTAAGTGGTTAAATAGCTTAAAATTGCTAAAAAACAACTTAAAATCAAAAGTTAGAGATTCTAACTTATCACTTAATCATAATTAAAATATTTAATCTCATAACTATCATTCTAAAATATATATATTTCCAATTTTATCTTCCTTAATATCCTAAAAATTATCATTTTTCATATATATTGTTATTAGTAACTTGAATATTCATATTTGTATAACAATTTTAATATCATATATTGTATATAAAAAAGAATTTATAAGTTATATAAACTCAATATTTTCTTAAACTATTGTTGTTTAAAACAATACATATTTATTATTATCAATAAAAACTATGTACATTTTTGAAAAATTAAAAATATGTAGATAAATTTGGTTCAGATTTATTAAATTGTTTATTTTTTGCTACATATATAAGTTAAAATAAAAATACACAATAATTATTAGTTATAATGATATAAACATAAAAGTATTTGTTTTCATATGTTTTTCTCTTAAATTAGAAAAAAAAAAAACAGTTAACATGTATATTTAGACATTAAGGGGGCAAAAAAAACATGTTATTTAGATTTTAGATTTTAGTAAGGGTTGTTTATTTTTTTGTTTGATGACTGAATCATACTGCTGAAGATTGAAGATTGAATAATGACTAAAATTTGAAATCTAATGGATATGATTTTTTTTCTTTACCTCTGAATGTATAATAATCTTATTTATTTTTTAAAGTTAAAATTTTCTGAATACTAGTAATTTGATATGTATATCATTTTACTATTAGTTATTATATAACTTTATTTAATATAATATGAACAATTATAAAAAATTATTTAATAAACATTGAAACACTTATATACATAATATTTTTACTCTTAATTAAAATAAGATTAATTATTATAGTAGAGTCAATTAAATTTATAAATTCAAATAAAAATAAATAAAATGGTCTTAAATTGAATTATTGTTACAACAAAAGTTGAAATTGTAACTTATATATATAATATTTTTATTGATAATTAAAATAAGATTAATTATTATAATAAATTCAATTAAATTTATATATTTAAATAAAAATAAACAAAATGGTCTTAAATTGAATTACTATTATAACAAAAGTTGAAATTGTAAAGTAATATATATTTTCTACTATAATTAAACAAGAATATTCAAATACTTAAACAAATTGATTTGCAATTTGGTCTTTGAGTTGTTGCATAAACACTTGATCTGATCTTTTAAATTCATTGTTTGTGCTTGGTGTTTGACTTTGATCATTGGCATTGTCACCATCCAATTGAAGCTCCTCATTGTCATATTGGACAAATAGTTCATCATCAATTGATATTTTTTGAAGAAAATTGTGCAATGCCATGCATGCTATCACAATATTTCTCTACGTGCCAAATGAGTATGGTGCCATCTTTTTTAGTATTGGAAAACGTGCCTTTAACACACCAAAAGCATGTTCAATAACATTCCATAATCTGGAATGGTAATGGTTGAACATCTCCTCTCTTCCTCTAGCTCTGCCACCACTACGAAAATCATTCAACCAATAACGAACATGACAAAATGGTGTCCTAAATCCTTTAGTATGTGACTATGCAGCATCAACCAAATAATATTGATCTAAAAACAAAAAATTGAAGAAAAATTTATTTAACAATAAACGAAAAATTAATTTAATTAAATAGCATAGTATATGTATACTATGTGCTATTAAAAATATATAAGAACAATCTAATTGAATTTTATTTCTATTCGGAGGCATTGGAAAGTTATGACTTAGGTTACGAATGGTTTCAGTGAAGACCCATGAATTATGTGCTGTTCCTTCCCATCCCACGACAAACATATTTAAACATCATGTCGAAGTCACAAATTGCCATGATGTTTTGGAAACATTCCCTTCTCCCACGAGCCCTATATGGTATTTGTTGATCAAGTGAAATACATGCATGAATTAAAGTTCCGTCAATCGCACCAATAGCACCATGCATAATTATTGTAATAAAAATTAAAATGTGTTTCAATTACAATTTTGCTAATAATTAATAATAAATAAAGAAAACGTACCTTGAAAATTTTTGCTTCTCTCTAATACGCTTACTATCTTGCAAATTTCTTCATGAGTCTCATTAATTTTTCTTTTCTTCTATTTCTTCGTAGTGTATTTCTCCTCAAGTTGACTTGGGTGATCTAAAGGGGTGTATTTTGAATGTGGAGTGTTTGGTATGTTCTCGTCCTCCTCTACCAACCTAACATAACTCTCACAATAAATTGGAGATGATAAGGTAGGTGTTGTATTGCCCATTTCAGGAATTCTAATTGTATGTCCCTGTAGCCGATACATAGGTAAATAAAGTTTCTAATTCCTCAAAATTTGCTAAGGGCTTAATGCGAAACTGTTTGGTATCCAGATATTTCTGTTTTACAACATAAAACGCTAATTAGCTAAATATTCAATCAACTAAAGTGTTTGATGAAAATAAAATAAAATAAAAGAGTATTTGCATTAATGTAATCGTCCCGTCTTTCCGCTAGCCAATCAAAAGTATTGGTAATAGAGTTGTAACCATGCCTTATTGTTGTTATCAATTTTATCCATGTGAGGTATTGTTTTTTCATATAGTCTGACCCATTCTCAAGTTGCTTTTGAGAAATTTTTTTCCTAACTAAACTTTCCAATTTCTTGGCGATTCGCTTCCAAGCACAAGATTTTAAAGTTCCTCCTAATCTAAAGCCATTATTCACCTCATTGATGCAAAGATCAATAAAATGCTTTCTTTGGATAGGATCAGTCCAATTTGCCCTACAACTTTCGCTATTTTGAGACATCTATATAAAAATTTAAAGTTCAAATTATCATTAAAAAATCAACGATATCATAAATTAAACTACCGACATGCATCATAATTTTGATCAAATAAACAAATCAACACTAATAATCAACGATATCATGTCAAAGATGGTATACACCACTGACAATAATAATGAAAAATAAATAAATTAAACACCAACAACAGGTATATATGTAGCACTTGTTCCTTATTTGTCTAACAGGTATATATGTAGCACTTAGTCCTTATCTATCTAACAGGTATATATAAGATCTCAGACTATATGTAGCACTTGGGTTTCAAAATTTTATATCCCACAAAAATAGAAAGAGACAATGAAAGTACTGTGAAGTGCAAAGACTTTGGTAGTAGCTCACAAAACAGACTTTATAACCCCATAAAAACATAAAGACTCGATAAAAAACACCAACAACACAATGAAGCTTTAACAAATAATATTTGATAGAATATTGTCTAGATTTGTGGCATTCCTATCGATACAACTTCGAGATAAAAAAAAAAAAACCAAAAGGAGAAACAAGAGGAGAAACTTTGAGGTTCTATTATACATAAACAAATTCCTATCAATATACATAAATCGAAAAAACCAACAACACAGTGAAGTTTTAACAAATAAACATAATATGAGTTATTCCACAAGTAGATTAATAAAGAATATCAATAAAAATTCTTACTAGAATTTGATCAAAGAAATATAGTAATTCAGCTATAAGAAAATTTGATGTTGAGATGTTTAAAGTTTTTATTTTTCAATGTTGTTTGTTAAAGTATTAAAATAAATTTGTATAATGTAAAACTAGGATAAACTTATAAATATATTATTTTAGGAAGGATAAACTTGAAATAATATATTTACAAAATCATGTAGTGATTTTGTATTTAGTGAAAAGTCAGAAATGTTATTTTTTTTTCAATGGCTTTTGGGTGGTTTTAAGTAGTTTGATCACTTCAAAAAAAAAAAAAAAAAAATCTCTTAATTGGCCCAATTCAGATTAAGTGTTAAGTGCAAAAAATGAACAACCCCCAATTGTTTAGTCTTCAATCATATTTAAGATTATTCGGTCTTCATAAATAAAAAAAAACAAAAGTATAGCAATTCAAAATTAACAACTAATCTTCATCATTCAATGTTTTTCAATTTAATGGTTGAAAAATTATGCTAAAATTTGTGTCCTTTGATCCTATGCATACATACATACGTACATATATATATATATATATATATATATAATCAAGTGAAAATTATCTATACCACTTTGAAAACAATTAAAAGCAGTAAATCTTCACCCTTTTATGCATAAATTATTGTGTGTGAACCATCGACGTGATTTTTGTATAGTCTTGTAAGTTGGACAATTAATTTCATAATCTAAGTTTGTAAAGAAATTAATTGTAAATGAAAATTTGTTTACAATAATCTTTGTATTCATGTTTTCATATGGTATAATTATAAGGGAGAACTTCGCTTTCACCTAAAAGCCAAAAAAAGAAAAAATTGTTGTTACCCACTCTTTTTATAAAAATTTGTTTTTAGTCTTTCAAACAAATTATCTTCACCCTATGCCCAAGTTTACCAGACTATCGTCAACATGTAAAACACAATTAATAATCGAGTTTTAATGGGATCGGTTTTTAAGTTAAAAACTGGATTGGTTTTTAAGTGGATATAAAAACAAATTTTATCCAATCATTGTCTTGACGTTGCATCTCATTGGAAATCTCAATTTTCAAGCCAAATTCAACAAAATTCAATCAAATCTAACACAATACTCAACATCCAAAACACAAAAAATATATAAAAATAAAAATATCACTTAAAAAAAACTCAATAATCAGTTTCCTAAGTCCACTTAAAAGTCATATAGATTTTTAAGTGGACTTAGAAACTAGTATAACCCAATCGTTGTCTTTATCACTGAAAACATCAATTTTCAAGTTAAATCCAATCAAATCTAATCCTACACATTAATACGCAACATTAAAAATACAAAAAAACTTGAAAGATCACAAAAAAAAACTAAAAAAAAAAAAATCCCAATAAAATTCAAACAATTAACAAAGGAAACCAAAAATCTCATACCATGAGTAATGAAGGAGAAGAAGATGGTATGTAGGGACAATTTGGATAATCTGAGTATAGACTATAAGCTTTTTTTTTTAAAAAAAAAATTATATTATTATAAAAAGTGGGTAAAAACAAAATTTTCTTTTCTAGAATGATCATTTTTTTTTTTTTTTGTAATTTCCACTTATTTATAATATTTTTATGAATCTTTGATAATTTATTGTACAAAATTTGTATCATTAATATTATATTTTTTCAAGAATTGTGTATAATAAATTGAAACCTAGACATACTACACTTTGTGGATTGCAAAACTGGTTGGGTTTTCATAAAATTATCAATTTTTCACATAAGGATTACAAGAACCAATGAAACAGAAAATCATATTATGTTTGATGCTTAGGAGAAAATTATAATATTATAATTTTTTATTTTGGCTATGTTGAAGTGTAGAATGAAATGATTTTGGGTTATCACTTAATTACTTGTCAAATAAGTTTGTGCTTTTAATATTAATAAGATACGTTAAATTGATGAATCATAATCAAGTTTAATATGATTTGAATAACATTTAAATGATAGCTCTTCCACAAAACTGACTATAAGGTCTTGGCTAAAGTTTAATTTATATTGTAGTGTTGCAGCTTGCTATAGAGTTTTAACCTTAGTCTTAACCATTGTTGTAACAATCGTCGAAAATCGATGATTTTCCTATGATAAAACATTGACCGTATGTACTGGTTCGACAAGGGTGAGATCGGTTATCAAAATCGAATTGGTCGGTCAATCGGTCGAATCGGATGATAAATCATTGACCAGTGTGATATCAACAGTGGCAAATTTGACAAACCTCAAATTTGGATGGAAGAAAATGAGAAGAAGAAAAAGAAGAATGGAAGAAGAAGAAAGGGAGAAGAAAAAGAAGGTATTTGGTCTGGTGGTGCGGGGCAAGGCTCGAACGATAATTGAGAAAGTGTGGTGGTCTAACAAAGAAGATGAAAAAATGTTGAAAGAGGGGAGGAAAAAGAAGAAAGCAATACTAGTGGTGTTTTTGAGAGAGAGAAAGAGAGAGAGAGAGAGAGAGTGGTGAGGGCCTTCACACTAGTAAACATATATATATATATATATATGTAAAGTACAACAAATTACACAAACACCCCTAAGGTTTGATAAAATCACATAAATATTTAAATTTTGACACCTAATATTTAATAAAAAAAATCAATTTATGCAGTCAGATTTTAAAAAATAATAATTTTTCTCCAAAATAGTATTCATCGATTAATTGTCAATTATTCACCGAATAACCGATAAATAGCTAACCACTACCTCATTGGTCCATTAGCGGATAACGATTTCCGTAACATTGGTCTTAACAATGAATTTAAAGAAAAAAAATATATATATATATAGACTTTCATTTCTCTTTTTTAGCATTTAAATTTACATATGGATATATGCCTTTACAAGAAATAAGAAACATTTTTTAATTTCTTTTTCTAATTTTACAATATAAGTTTAAAGGTTTTTTTTTTCCTTTTATTTGCGGAAAAAAAAATCATAAAATGACTTTATGTTTGTTAGGTTATTTATTATTATTATTTTACACTCATTTTACCTATTATTTATGATGTGTTTTTTAGTAGAATTGGTACTTTTAATGTGTTTAGTGTTTAGTGTTTAAATTTAGGTTTTGAGAAGAAAAAAGGATAGAATTGGAGGATTTTTTAAAATTAATGCAGCTTTGAGAAATTGAAGAAATTCAAGGGTCAATTTTGCAAATTGTCATTCAAATATGAACTGATAAAGGAAACAAAAATCCGATTTAATTTAGATTTCTTCTAGTGCAAGAATTCAAATTGGAAAGAAGATCAAGAGGAATTTAAATAACCATTGAAGAATTGAAAAAGAAATAAATAAGGATTCAAAAATTGTGCTATAAGAAAATCGAATTGAGATAAAATACGAAATTGGATTTAACAAGTTTCTAGAAAGACATTGCAGAATTTTTAGGCAAAAAAGTGACGTGACTTGCGGGATCTCATGCGAAATGCATAGTTTGAGTTACATGAGCCATAACCTATCAAATTAAAGCCTTGGATGTTTAGTTTCTATAACTGCTAACGGTTCATCAATAAAAAATTTCTAGAGAAAGATATGACTAATTTAGTGCTTGAAGGTCACGTTGTCACAAGACTTGACTGCATAACAGTCTTAATTCAGTTGAAACTCTTCATTTTTCAATCCTAATTGACTTCCTAAGCATTGTCATGTCCTAAACTAATTAGTCAAGCATGTTTGGATGAGATTAGAACAACAAGAGATAAAGATAACAAAGTTTCATCCAAATCAAGAGAAGGGTTAGAGTTTTGATCAAACTAGGCTTGTGTGCCTATAAATACCTAAGTTTTTGCAACAATTGACATTCATTCAAAGGGTGTGGAGTTGCAGCAAGGAGAAACAAGGCCAATTTGGATCTATCTTTTCTTTTTTCTTTTCTTTACTTTTATGTTTATATAATTAATTTATTAGTTAGGGCAGAATTGAAGCTTTAGACATGAACTCGATTTGTTTATTTTTTTAGTAAAGTTTTATATTTTGTATAATAAAATTAATGTCTCTAGTTTAATTTTATTCTATTTATTATGTTTCTTTGATTGATCACCTTAGAAGCATGTTTATAGGATTATGTTGTAAGAATATAAATCGCACATCAAACGCACATATTGTTAGTTTTCAATAATCAATTGTTTATGAACCAATTGAGCAATATTAATTCACAGATACTTAGGATAGATGCCATGTTCTAGGATTTGTGTGATATTCATATTTTTCTAGTTCTTAATGGATTCCAATTATTAAATTTAAGTAGACGTCATACTAGGTTATAATTAGGAATACATATATCTACACAGACACTATGTGATTTACATGTAATCTAAGGAAGAATTAATATGACATACAGTATAGCCATTACCTTGTCATGAATGTTTTCATCATGGATTAACATGAATTAGCTCTATTAATCTTTAGCAAATTAAGGAATTGTTTATTGGTGGATATGATGTTTTAACTAAGATTTTTATTAGTAAATATCTTTATTTTAATTTCCTGTCATAAATTAATTTAGTTTTAATTCAATTCCAAAACTCATATCTTTAATTTAATTATTTCTAGTTTAGGTTTTAAATAAACATGAAATTAAAGTAAGTTAAAATTCCTTGTGGGATCAACCCTTGTTTGTCTACCATACTCGATAAATGATTTATGCACTTGCAAGGTTTTAATAAATTGGTTTATTAAAAAAATTAACCAACAATGCTAATTCCTTAAAGTATTCCCACCACCCAAGTTATGGATGAAAGGTTTATAGTTAGTAGTGTAATAGTATTGTCGGCATCCCACTTACCCTTAATTATCCATGTTTAATTTTCCATAACTAAAAGTAATTAGTTTAAACGATTAAATTAAACACACGATACAATTAATTCAAGCAAGGCCTTGCTCAACGAGCCATGGTCACCATTCACATAGAAAAAAATAAGAAATTATTAAAAAAAAGATTTAACAATATGAGTCAAGCTGCTGTTCCAGCTAATAATAAGGCGGGAGAGTCCAGTCAACGTCCATGTAAAGTCTACTTAAAACAAATGAAGATTCGTCTAAGGTTGTCAAGGATACGCCTAATTAATGCACTTGTGCACACCACAGAGACAGAGGGTTATGTTGTTAAGTGGTTTTGTGGATCGGGAAATTACTCCAGGTACAACTCCTGTAGGATAGAAGAAATATATTTTTACAGAACAAAGAACAACACAGAGAAAATATTTGAAGGCTGATTTGTTTTATTGATCAACTTGGCTTTTTTCCTTTTTTTGAAAAAAATACACAGCAGCTGCTAATATATAGCATTACAGGAGACTCCTTGAAAAACAAAAGACACTTAGAAGTAAACAAAACTCTTAGACTTTCTAGGAACATTAACACAACACTTTAAACTTCCAAGGTTCATAAATAAGATTCTACTTTCTATGAGTCTTGAAATATGCAATTTGATTTAACTTCCCAACAATGCCTCCCTTAAATCAAATTTGCTCTTCATTCCCAACATTTCTGAATTTCTTTTGAAGACATGACCTCCAAGAGGTTTAGTGAAAATATCAGCCACTTGCTCCTCCGACTTGCAGTACTTCACTTCAACAAGTCTTTCATTTACAAGTTCACGTAAAAAATGAAACCGCATTCGAATGTGCTTGGTTCTCCCATGAAGAACTGGATCCTTTGAAACTGAAATTGCAGAACTATTATCACAAAACAAAGTTGTTGCACCCTTTTGAACATGATTCAATTCTTCCAAAATACCACGTAACCAAAGTAGTTGACTTCCCGCAATTGATGCAGCAATATATTCAGCCTCTGTTGTTGATAATGCCACAATGGGTTGTTTCTTTGAACACCATGAGATTGCACCACTTCCAAGATTAAAAATATAACCTGAAGTACTTTTGCTATCATCAACACTCCCTGCCAAATCACTGTCAGTATATCCAACCAAATTAATAGGAATATTGGCATGATAAAAAATACCATGATCAAGTGTTCCTTTGACATATCTCAAGATTCGTTTCGCAGCCTCCCAATGATTTGAAAATGGTTTCTCCATAAATCTACTAATCAAACTTACAGCATACATTATGTCAGGCCTTGTAGCTGTCAAATACATAAGATTTCCAACCAAGCTTCGAAATAAAGTAGAGTCAACAAGCTTTCCTTCTCCATTTTTGCTCAACTTCAATCCTGTAATACACGGAGTTGAAACCGGATTTGCATTCTCCATCTTGAATTTTCTCAGAACTTCTTTTGCATAATTCCCTTGAGAAATGAAAATACCATTCTTGTATTGATGAACTTCAATACCAAGAAAGTGATGTAACTCTCCCAAATCAGTCATCTCAAACTCCTTCATCATAGCTTTCTTAAGATCATTCAACATATCAAAATTATTTCCAGTAAAAATAAGATCATCAACATAAAGACTTACAATGATGAAGCCTCCATGTTGACCTACTTTGGTGAAGAGAGTGTGTTCATATGGACATTTCTGAAAATTATTCTTCTCAAAAAACTCATTGATTCGGCTATACCACGCTCTTGGTGATTGCTTTAGCCCATACAACGCTTTCTTCAACTTGTAGACTTTACTTTCTTCACCATTTTTCACAAAACCAGCAGGCTGCTCAACATAAACTTCTTCCTTTAGAATTCCATTCAAAAAGGCTGATTTGACATCCATTTGGAGCAATTTCCAATTGTTCTGAGCTGCAATGGAAATGATTAATCGAACAGTATCAAGTCTTGAAACCGGAGCAAAAACTTCAGTAAAATCTTGTCCTTCTTTTTGCTTGTATCCTTTTGCAACTAGCCTTGCTTTATGCTTGTTGATGGAGCCATCGGGATTCCTCTTTGTCTTGTACACCCATTTAACACCAATGGGAGTTTTATGTAAAGGCAAGTCAGTGAGCTCCCACGTATCATTTTTTTCGATAGCCATAATTTCATCCAACATAGCATGTTGCCATTTTCCTTCTTTGTTTGCCTCATCAAAGCTTATTGGATCTTCACCTGCAAAGAAAGCAAAAAAGATAGAGTCATCTGTTTCCACTTGTTCGGTGGAGTTGTAAATTTCTTGTAGGCTTTTCATCTTTCTTTTTGGAGATAAATCTCCACTTGATGGTTGTGAAGAATCATCACTTTCTTCAATTTCTTCATCAACAAAGTTTGGTAACTTGACAGGATCCTTTTTTTCATCAAACGATGAGTCTTCATCAACTCGAACATCTCGACTGATCACAATCTTCTTTGTCTTTGGATTGAACAACTTGTAAGCTTTGCTTTTCTCACTATATCCGATGAAAATGCATTTTTGGGATTTGTCATCAAATTTGTTTCGCATAGCTTCTGGAATTAGAGAATAAGCAACACTCCCAAAAACTTTCAAGTGTTGTATGTTAGGCTTTCTCCTATACCAAGCTTCATGTGGAGTGATATTGTTCAGACATTTTGTTGGTGACCTGTTAATCAAATAACCTGCACAACAAACAGCTTCTGCCCAAAATTCATTAGGCAAATTTTTTCTTTTTAACATACATCTCACCATCTCCATAATTGTTCTATTTTTTCGCTCACTAACACCATTTTGCTGTGGTGTGTAGCGAGTTGTAAGTTCATGTCGAATACCATGTTCTCTGAAAAAATTCTCTGAGTTGTTTGAAACATATTCCCCACCACGATCAGTTCTCAAAGTTTTAATAGAACAACCTGAGAATTTCTCTACTTCAGACTTGAAATTTTTGAAGGCCTCAAAAGCTTCAGATTTTTCATTGAGAAAGTAAAGCCAAACTTTTCTTGAAAAATCATCGATGAAAGTTATAAAATACCTGCTCCCACCAAGAGATGCAACAGGCATTGGTCCACACAAGTCTGAATGAACCAGCTCCAACGGTTTCTTTGATCTCCATGAAGATTGGGAAGGGAATGGGTCTCGATGTTGCTTTCCGAGTTGGCAAGCTTCACAAACCTCATTAACTTGATTAATTCTTGGCAGCCCTTCAACCTTGTTTTTGGTAGACATCAACTTCAAGCTTCCATAATTCAGATGTCCAAACCTCTCATGCCATTGTTTGGATATATTGTCATCAACACTAGCAAGACAAGTCAAGTTTGCTGTTTGTAGCTTGAGAGGAAACAAATTATTTGTTGCAGCACCAATCTTAGCAACCAATTGATTATTCTTTGATAAAAAACAAGTATTATCACGAAAATGTACATGAAAACCCTTTCTCAAAAGATGGCCAACACTTAGCAGATTATTTTTCAATCCAGGAACATAATAAACATCAGACATTTTTTCAATTTTTCCAGATTTTGCTCTAAAAGCCACTTCACCTACTCCTTCAATTTTATAGGTTCTGGCATCACCTATTTTCACTTGTCCATGATTCATCATAGATAAATTTGAGAGCAGATTTTTGTTACCTGTCATGTGTTTGCTAGCACCACTATCAAGATACCAAACTTCATCAATGTCATCACCATAACAAGCGAGCAAGAGAGTTTCTTCACTGTTTTCATGAATGAGAACTGCATCATTTTTCTTGTCTTCAGCTTGCTTATGCCAGCAATCTGAGATCACATGTCCAGGTTTATGACAGAAGTGACACTCAAAATAACCACGACCTCTGCCTCTTTGAAATCCACGACTTCTGCCTCTTTGTTGGGAATTAAAATTCTGATTTCGATTACCTTCATAATGGTTGTTACCATTATTGTTGTTGCCCGAGTTCTGGTTGCTTTCATGTTGGTTGTTTCTGCTATAGTTGTTGCCAGAGAAATTTCTTCCTCTTCCTCGAGAATTTCCACCACGTCCTCGAAAATTTCCGCCTCTACCACGGTTATTGTAAGAACCACGGCCTCCCGAAGACGAAACTTCAGATTTTAGTGCTTGATCAGGTTGACGAGGTTGAGGATTTAACAAGTTGATTTTTGCTTCATATGCCTTCAAAGTTCCTTGTAAATCTTCCAAGGTGAACACTTTGTCAAGTTCTTCAAGTACAGTAACAAGAGAAAAATATTTTTGAGGCATAGAACGCAGAATCTTCTCCACCACTCTTTGATCATCGAGAGCTTCTCCATTTGTGGCCATTTGATTAACCACCGATGTAACTTTTGCAAAGAACTCGTCAATGCTTTCATCTTCCTTCATCTGTAACTTTTCGAAATCTGATCTGAGACTTTGAAGTCGAACCTTTTTCACTTTTTCGTCGCCTTTGTAAGTTTTGTTAAGGATTTCCCATGCCTCCTTTGCATTTTTTGCCTTCGAAATTTTTTCGTAAACTGCCTTCTCGATTGCAAGATTAATCTGGTTACAAGCGTCAATATCTTTCTTTCGATTTGCCTCCAGAGCTTTCTTCTGTTCGTCTAATAAACCTGTCTCATTTTCTGGATCATCAAAGCCTTCATCAACAATTTTCCATAGATCAAAAACTTTAAGCCAAACTTCAAATCGGCTGCTCCAATAATCAAAATCTTCCCCGTTGAAGGTGTGAGGGAATGGAGTTGTTATAACTTTAGTTGCCATCATGAACTTTCAACACAGCTCTGATACCAATTTGTAGGATAGAAGAAATATATTTTTACAGAACAAAGAACAACACAGAGAAAATATTTGAAGGCTGATTTGTTTTATTGATCAACTTGGCTTTTTTCTTTTTTTTGAAAAAAATACACAGCAGCTGCTAATATATAGCATTACAGGAGACTCCTTGAAAAACAAAAGACACTTAGAAGTAAACAAAACTCTTAGACTTTCTAGGAACATTAACACAACACTTTAAACTTCCAAGGTTCATAAATAAGATTCTACTTTCTATGAGTCTTGAAATATGCAATTTGATTTAACTTCCCAACAACTCCATGGAGGTTGAATCTGGAAATAATATAGGAGCTAGGTTGCATATCTGCAGTAGGTATGCCTATACTGAATAGAAAGTGGCATGTGTAATTCCGTTTGAGGAAGAACAAAGCATATATGTCGAGAGTTATGCAGCTGAAATTAATTAATGTTGAAATTAGTCCTGCTATATATAGTCTAATCTCTAATGAATTATCTAAATACAACACTCAACTTTAAAGTGTCAGAACCGCTAATAACATGAGGAAATCGAATCACCATGAATCTATGCTGTCTGTTACTTTGGGACAACAAAACAGAACAAACCTGTTTGTTTATGTGATCCACAAGGCCTGTGAGGGAAAAAACAACATTTTATAAAAAAAAAATAAGAATTTACGAAACACTGAGTTTTAAAACTTATTTATAAAACTCAAGAATCTTACATTTATAAAGTAGTGAAATAAAATAATATAAAGTAATAAAAATAAGATTTTTACATTTTGTATTGATTTTTGTGAATTGCTTACTGCCTAACATTCCCTAATATATCTCTACACAAAGAAACAAGTAAGCGGACACAATTATTTAGAATTGTGCTCACTTATTATTGATTTTTTTTTTTTCTAAAAGGAAAAACAATATTTGTAAGAGGTGAGTATTAATTTTGATTATAAGAAAAGAAAGATACATATTCTTCTTCTCTGTATTATGTTGTAACCAAAAAAAAAAAAAAAATTTCTTTTTTGTTTCACAGAACATACAACAGAAATCAAAATAACTTATATTAAAATAAAAAACTATTTCTTTTCTATTTATAGGCAATCAATTAGAATTTTAATTAATCAAAATTAATATTGAACCCCATGTTTATCAAAATTAAACTTTTACTCTATATAATATAATTAATTCAAAATTAATTTATGTTATATTTTGAAATCGAACTTGTGATCTTTAATAAATTAATTCATAATTAATTTATATTAGAGTCACTACTGAGAATCGAATTCATGACCTCTTAAAAAATCAATTAAATAATTATTGATTCATAATTAATAATTAACTAATTAATTATTATATAATTTGAATAATCAATATTTTTTAAATATTAAGTGAACACAAATTTTGCTACTTATGTAACAACTGTAATTGGACGATCCAATTACAATATTCTATATATACATTTCTTACAGTGAAATGAGCTATCAAGGGAACTTGATATACTTACAATTTTGAGTTCCAATAACTTTGGATTTATTAATTAAACTTTTTAATTAAATAATTTTGAGCTCCAATAACATTGGATTTATTAATTAAATAACATTAATCTTAGAGTTACTTCATTAAAAATTTAAGATTGCACTCTTAAAATTGCAGATGTTTTTATATAATCTAAAAGTTTTAGTGTCCATTAATTTTATCACTACATATGATTTGACCTTCTATAAATAGTTCATAATTAGAGTTAGGTCAAAATGTCTATTTTATCTCTCTATTTATTTCTTAATCCTTAGGTACAATTGATTCTCTAATGAATAATATATTCATAATAACTTATGAATTTATCTTTTCATTTATATATGAACACAAAGTTGAATGCTCTTATTATTCAAGACTTGAATAAACTTTTAAGGGAATTACTTTTTTTATTTCTTGTAAGAAGAAGTGGATTCCACTATTGTATATAATATTCCCAACTACTTATTAAATCATATCGCCAGAGTATGAAGTTATTGATCAGGCATCTACACCGATCTCACCCATGTAAATCAAATGATATAACTCAACAAGTAGGAGTTCATAACACACTCAGGATTAAGATTAATTTATATATGATCATCGGGTCAATAAATATAAATCTCTAAGTTTAACGGATATTAATTAAAGACTCATGTTTATCGTGGTCTAATTGTATATAATCTTTATTATAAAAGGTACATTCATTTCAATGTCACTATATGAATAGTCTTAGATAAGACTATCGTATCAAATACGAAATAGATCGCAATTGTAGATTTACCACAAATGAAATACTCAGTTTCGTTGCTTTCTATGGACTCTTTAAATTACTTATTTTAAACTAAATCTATTTGTATAGAGTACATTTATATATTTAGTTTGAAATTACATCGGTAATCAAGGATGTTTCTCATGATATATACAATTTTTGCAAAAATATATAAATTGAATAAAATGAATACTTTATTAATATTTACTAAAATCTTTTACATAATTACAAGCTTTTAGGGCACAAAACTCAACAGCCTAAACTAGGCAAAAAGAAAAAAAATAGTTAACAGTTAAACATAAAAACAAACCAATTCTTTATCACCATGTTGCTATATTTTACATTTGTACGTTTTTGTTTCTTAGCCATCTATTTTGTATGGCTTTTGTATCATTTTTCTATATATATAGTACATGTGAGCTGAGTATGTGTGTGAAAAAAATTCAGCTCATATTTCATTACTTTATTTTCATGGTATCAAAGCTATAGACCAATGTCATTGCTGATAAAACTCCAAACAACTCTTCAACCACAAACAACTCCTTTTCAAACCCTGAAATAAAAATACCATAGAGAATCTCGTTTCTCCATAAGTAACTCAACCTTCTACCAAATCATTCAACCATCCTTTATCAATTAAACTTGACAACAAAAATTTTCTTTTATGGAAAAATAAAGTATTTCCAATTTTGGAAGCTTATGATCTTGAGAAGTTTGTTCTTGGAACAAGATAAATTAATTTTTAGCTAGCTTATTAATCTAGAATATCAAGTATGGATGAAACAAGATAAATTAATTTTTAGCTAGCTTTTGACAATACTATTAGAAGGAGTTCAAACCCAAATGGTGGGCCTCACTACTTCACATGACTTGTGGATTGAGTTAGAGCAAATATTTATGTCTATTATTAAAGCAAGAGCTGTGAATCTTCTCTTAGAATTACAGACAACAAAAAAGGGAGCATTGTCAATGAATGAATATTTGTAGAAAATGAAGTCTATTTTTGATAATGTAGTGGCAATTGGTAAACCCATTACAAAGAAATAACTTAATCAATTTGTTCTTGGAGGTTTGGGGCCAGAGTATGATGCGGTCGTAGCCAATGCCACTTTAAGAGTACTAACTTATGAGGAACTATGTGATTTTCTTATAAGCCATGAAAGGAGAATAGAAAGGTATAATGATTTGGCTAACAATACCTCATTGATGCCCTTCGCAAATGTCGCTACGCAACAAAACAACCATGGCAGCAATCAACGCTCCCAATATTATTCTCGTGGCTCTTCTAGTTCTCCAAACCATAATCAAACTGGGCATGCTGATGGTGGAGCTAACTGTGCTAGAGGACGTGGTCATGGAGGACGACAATCCAATAACCATGTGCATTGTCATGTTCGTAGAACACCATGACATGTTGCCCCTACTTGTTATTATTGATTAGATCAATCGTATCAACCTGCTACCAACTCTAATAATTCGATGAAGGCATTTGTTGCATCACCATAAACAGTAGATGATCTTGCTTGGTACCTAGACTTAGATGCTACAAATCATCTGAATTTTGATCTAAATAACTTGCAAATACGTAGTGAGTATAATAGGGCAGATAAGATCATTGTACCTAATGGGATAGGTTTGTTAATTTCTTATGTTGGTTCTACATATTTAATTCAACTTCTCATTCATTACATCTATATAATATTTTACATGTTCCTTCTATCAAGAAAAATCTCATAAGTGTAGCTCAATTTTCCTCTAACAATAATGTTTCTTTTTAATTTCACCCATCTTTTTGTCTAATTAAGGATCGACAAACGGGCAAGATATTACTTCGACGATGCCTTGATCGTGGGCTGTACAAATTGGAGTCTCCAAGACCATCTTCATCTACAAAATGTTTTTCATCAAATTTTGAGTTTGTTATGTCGGGGTTAGATAGCACTAGGACTTTATCAGTGAATGTGTCTCAAAGTTTGTAATACCCCCTCCTGATTTTGTTACTGTACATATATACGGAATAATGTATTGTACTGATATGCTTTTCCTTATGAGATAATAAAAGGATTTTTAAAGGGCTTAGAGGTGAAATTAAATTTTTGTAGATTTTTCCGAAAGGATCGAAAATAAATTTGAATGATAAAAAGCTAAAGGGTAATTGATGGAATAAAATATTTTTCTAGAGAGTGGTAAAATTGTAAATAAAGAGAGATGTCAATGATAATTTGGAAAAATAAAGAATTCTCTAGAGAATGACAAAAATCGTAAATTTAAAGAAGTTAAGGGTTAATGTTAAGCTTGACCCACGCCTATATATACATAATGAGTGTTGACGTGAAATTGGGAAAGGAAAAGCTGAAGGAGAGAAAAATCTAGAGAGAAGAGAGAAACTGTCGGCAGATTTTAGAGTAGCCGCTGATCCAAGCTATTTTCCATCATTTTTGAAGGGAAATCAAGCCGTAGGTAGGTGAAGAACGAATTTAGGAGGATTATCAAACCAGATCTGGTAAGAGTCAAGTAGTAAGAGTAAGTTTTCATGATTTTATTTTAGTGAGAAGTCTGTCAAGAACAACCCATGGTTTGCACATATATTTAATGAGATTTTCGTATATAGATATGGAGATTTGAGGTAGCAAACGAGTGAGAAAGTAAGACAAAAGACTGAGAAGAAATTGGTAAGTGAAGTAGATAAGAAAATAAGTTAAATTGAAGAAGTTTGTTTGTGGCTTAGAATGTTAAATTTTCCATCACAAAACCTGTTGTGGTTGCGACCTGGTTTTATGTGAAGAAATTGATGAAAAATTGATGGGCGTATGTATGTAAAATTTAATGAGGTCGGATGTGTTAATACTTGTAAGAATGTAAAACCTGGAAAAAAAAGTGTTATAAGTGAGTTCGTGTGAGTTAGAGCGGGAGCTCGCGAAGTGCAAGCTAGTCGATGCCTCTAGCCCTTTTCAACACTAGTTGAGTTGGGCTAGAGCATGAGCTCACAAAGAGCGAGTTGAGTAATATTGTAGCCCGTTATAATGCCTGTCTGAGTTGGACTAAGGCAGTAGCTCATAAAGGGCGAGTTGATCAAGGGTAGCAGTTTGCAAAAGGCGAACTGGGCAGTGCCCGTGGATTAGGGTAAGCTGGAAGGAGGTAGCAGCTCCCAAAAATGGATGAGCTAGACGAGCTGACCGAGCTCACAGCTCAATCTGGACTGGGTAATGTGCAGTCCGTTACCTCTTGAATGGGATTATAAGCTATATTGATAATTGAATTGACTTGGTAGTGAGGTGTGTGATGTGCTTGTACTTTCTAAGCGAAGATCTCATTTGTATTGAGTGTAGATGAAGAGGCGAGCTAAAGGAGGTCGCTGAAGAAGTGATTGCGAGTGAATTGGAAAACAAGCTGTGAGTGTGAAATGTTTTTATTAATGTTCAATACTTTTCAGTTTATCATGCAAGCATTTTATATATTTTCATTACATATTTTAGCTAATAAATGATTTTATATTCTAGCATAAAAAGGAATAGTTTACGTATGAGATGGTATGCAACATATTGGCGCACTTTATGTTTATAGAATGAAAAAGAATTTGATTTGAATTATAAAAAGAAAAAGTTTTCAAAGGCTAGTGGATGACCCAAGTTTATAGATAAATTTTATAGATTCAAACCCGACCGGTATACCCCGCAATGTGTGGCAAGTGTTGGGAGGGCGTGTCACTAATATTGGGGGGATTGAGTCTGTCGTGTCTGTCGAGTCACTCTCTATACTTGTGGGGTATTATCTTGCTATATGATGTGTAATGTAGCATTCCGCAGCGTAGTAGCGATGTGTCTTTGTAGTTTTGTCATAGTGTGCGATGCTAGCTTTATGTCACGTGACCCCACATCGAGCGGCGCTAGATTAGTCGCCATATGGATATAAGTTTCCTTGGGTTCCCATTAGTGCATTTTAGAAAGAAAAGCATACCCTTAAAAACAGATTTCGAAAGAAAATGTTTTAGATATATTTTGGAAATCATGAAATATTTTAGCATTTTATGAACTTGATTTTAGCACGAGTTTTTGAAACCTCATAGCAAGTTTATAAAACAAAAGTTTTTAGAAAATGAAATTGTTTTAAATAAAATGCTTTTCAAATGTTTTTTGGGAGGTAAATTTTATAAAGATTAGTTTAAATAAAAATACTGACGCACTCACTGAACTTTTGTAGCTCACAATATTTTTGGTTTTATGTTACAAAAATCTCCCAGGTGCAGGAACAAGTGATCAGGGTACCGGTTCGCCTCGTTTAGATTAGATGAGTTAAGACGATCGACGATGTTGCAAAGTCGATTTTATGAATACTGTGATTTGGAAATCAACCATGTGTTTATGTACATTTGATTGTGAACAAATTTTGTAGAACTTTTTATGTTAAGATGACGCATGCATGTTTTAGTTATCTGAATATTTGTGATAATACTCTTAATTATGATTTTGAAAATTTACTTAAAAATTGATAGAAGAGCTTTAAAATTTTATGATTCATATGTTTAGTAAAATAGTAATAGTTAAGGGTTCGCTCCACGTCATTCTTTTGGGGTCTTGCTAGTTAGGATTCAAAAAGGTTTCGTGGGGTGCTCGACAAGATCACTGGGTTTGATAGAGAGAATCCAAGTTGGGTCTTGTCACAGTTCTTCAATTAAAAGTCATGTTGTAGGTACTTGGCACTGTCGTCTTGGTCACCCAAGGGTCAAAATATTAGATTAAGTTCTTAAGAATTGTCAAGTTTTTATTAATAAAAATGATATTTTACCCTTTGGTTCTGTATGTCCGTTTGGAAAATCTCATAGATTACCTTTTACATTGTCTCAGTCTCGATTTCAAGAACTATTTGAATTGATTCACTTTGATGTATGGGGAGCTTCTCTTATCCAATCAATTGAAGGTTTTCATTATTATGTTGTATTTGTTGATGGCTTCACCGAATTTACATGGTATTTTCCACTCTCACATAAATCAGATGTTATACATGCTTTTCAAGCTTTTCAAGCATTTATCAAATGACAATTCAATGCTAAGATTAAAAATTTTCAATCTGATTAGGGTGAAGAGTATAGACCAATTCATAAATTGCTTATTCCTTTAGGCATTCATCATCAAGTCTCTTGTCCCCACACTTCTAAATAAAATAGTCGTGTTGAATGTAAACATCGGCACATTGTAGAAATGGATCTTACCCTTTTAGCTACTGCTCATATGCCTCTTAAATTCTAGAATTATGCTTTTCAAATAGCAGTATATATTATTAATCAGCTGCCCACTTCTATTCTTCAATTCAAGTCACCATTTTTTAAGTTATTTGGTGTTCAACTTGACTATAAGATGCTTCGTGTTTTTAGAAGCTTATGTTTTCTGTTTACAAAACCTTGTAACATGCATAAGTTGCAATTTCTGTAATGGAACAGCCCGACCCGCCAGCCTCGGCCCGGCCTTGCCAACTGCTCGACCTACACCGCCTCTCGAGGGTTGCCATGTGAGCAGGTACTGTCCCTGTGGCCTACAGGGTTTTCATACGCCTCCCCAGGTGCTCACTCGATTCAAACCCAGCCCTTTAAAGGTAAGAGGAAGCACATCTGGTACCATCTGAGATAGGCGCCTTTTTATGTAACGGTACAGCCCGGCCCGGCCTCGCCAGCTACATCGGCCCACATTGCCTCTTGGGGGTTGCCATGTGAGCAAGTACTGTCCCTGGGGCCCATAGGGTTTTCATATGCCTCCCCAAGTGCTCACTCGACTCGAACCCAGCCCTTAAAAGGTAAGAGGAAGCACACCTGGTACCATCTGAGCTAAGCGCCTTTTTATGTAACTGTACAGCCCAGCCCGCCAACCTCTGCTTGGCCTCGCCAGCTGTATCGGCCCACACCACCTCTTGAGGGCTACCATGTGAGTAGGTACTATCCCTAAGGCCCACAAGGTTTTCATACGTCTCCCAAGGTGCTCACTTGACTCGAACCCAGCCCTTAAAGGGTAAGAGGAATCACACCTGGTACCATCTAAGCTAGGCGCCTTTTTATGTAACAGTATAGCCTGGCCCACCAGCCTCAGCCAGGCCTCGCCAGCTGCACCGACCCACACCGCCTCTCGGGGGCTGCCATGTGAGCAGGTACTGTCCCTGGGGCCCACAGTAGCTCAGATGGTACCGGCCCACAAGGTTTTCATACACCTCCCCAAGTGCTCACTCGACTCGAACCCAGCCCTTAAAGGGTAAGAAGAAGCACACCCGGTACCATCTGAGCTATTGTGGGCCCCAGGGACAGTACCTGCTCACATGGCAGCCCCCAGGAGGCGGTGTGGGCTGGTGCAGCTGGCGAGGCCGGGCCAAGGCTAGTGGGCCAGGCTGTACCATTACAATTTCGTTCTATTAAGTGTGTTTTTATGGTATAGGTCTTTTCACAAAGGTTACAAATATTATGATCCTAAAATGGGGAAAGTGTTCGTTTCTTGGCATATTATTTTTAATGAAACTGACTTTCACTTTGCAAATGAAGAGAAGTCTACTACTCCTACACCTATTGTCACAACGCCATCCACATTTTGTTCTCCTTTAGTTGTTGTTTCCTATTCACCTTTGTCTACTTCTTAATCATAAAACCCTGAAACACTAATAAATTCTTCACAGTTGTAATGGTCAAAAATTTTTGGGCCCAAAATGAAAGCTCAAAGTTTATTGTGATATACTAGCCCAGCATATCGATTAGCTCAAGCTAATAGCCCAAGTGGATAGTCCAAAAACTTGATTGATCCAGCTCAGAAAAGGTTTAATTTTTTAAGTGATTGTTAATTGCTTTTAATGCATGAGGTTTAAATAAATTGTAACAGAAGAAGTATTATACCTTGTAACCGACATGTCATAAATCATGACATTAAACCCTGTAACCGACATGTCATAAACCATGCCATTAAACCCTGTAACCGAAATATCTTAAGCCATGCCATTAAACCTTGTAACCAACATGTTATAAACCATGCTATTAAACCCTGTGACCAATAAGTTATTAACCATGCCATTAAACTCTATAACCGACATGTCATTAACCATGCCATTAAACTTTGTAACCGACAAGTCATTAACCATGGTATTTACTTTGCAATAAGTTCTCATGGCATCTCCTCCACCTATAAATAGATGTTTCATCAAGAGGAAGAGACATCCCACCTCTCTTTGACAAGACCCGAACCAGAATCTCTCTAGGCTTTTATCTGGAGGGTCTTGTCGGGCACTCCATCGAACCTCTTCTAACCTTACTCACGGTCGAGAGATCCGTGGAGCCAACCCTTGAGATACTTTTCCCATTTACTTTACTTTAACTAAATCGATTTCTATTTCTTTTAAAATAGTTGGGTTAGTGTAAATTTTTTGCGTTTAATTGAAGAGAACTTTTGTAAAAATTTTGACAGCATAACGACTGTACTTTTAAGGTTTCCAAAATTTACCTGTATAAAAAGAAACACTTCAAACTATTTTCAATCACCACCCAACTTCTTTTTATTCGCAACCATGCATATTCTTAATCTATTTCACAAACTGATGTTTCTGTCACTTTCATAATGCAATCTCAATCATCAAACATTTGGTGATGGATATAAATCATATGCAAGTATTTAAAATATATGTATATACATATCATATTATTAGTTTACAACTATTCGAATATCCTTGTTCTAACCATGCAATTGCTTAATTATGTTATTTACAATCACAAAATATATATATTTATTTGATGTAGTCGTTGGATTTCCCACCTAAATTGTTCAATGACGGTTTCTTTGATGCAAAATCACCTGCAAAGACACCTAGTAGTATATACACACTACACAAAAGCAAAGACACTAGTTCATTATATAAGGTAATAGGAAGTGTAATTATATAGCAATTCATAAACTTAATTAAGTACCAAAACTTTGGTTTAGAAAACCTTTCTTTCTAAAAACACCATATATACCCCTCATGTACTCTAACCATCACGTGGCGATTTCCGACTGACACCAATCGTGAAGTTGTTGAGATATCTCGACCACTACGTGCAGAATTTACTATATCGCTAACATAATGTGAGACGATCTCAAATCTGAGCAACTACAATGCGGAATTTTCTGCATCGCCATTGTAGTGCTATGTATGAATTATAACTCTAGGCGACTACGGGCAGAATTTTTCTACATCGCTACGTAGTGCCTATAACAACTACATGCAGAATTTTCTGCATCACAACGTAGCGCTAGATACTCTAAAAAATTGAGCAACTACGAACGAAATTTTCTGCATCATCTCGTAGTGCTAAATCTCATATAAACAGAGGGTATATACACGGTTTTTCAAAACTCTTTTCTATTGGGTACATATAACAAAAATTGATTTTCTTCCAAATCTCTAACTACAATTCTTTACTCGAATCTTTTCAAAACAACTTCGTTTCAAAAACTCTTTTCAAGATCCGATGTAGGGATCGTTTTTCAAAGTTTAACTCATCATTTTTAAAAATGTAACTACATGACTTTTAATTGAAAATATAGATAAAGGAAATTGCAAGTGATAGGACACTTACCTCAAGTCAAGCGAGCTATATCCGTCAACGAGCCTCCAGTGCTCCAGTAGCCTGCTCCTCACCTACATAACATAATCTCGCTCAAAACCTTGCTAAATCATGCTATTCCAAACTATTGAATAACAGTTTTCGTAAAGTACTCTATCGAAAACCCTTTTTCCTACAACCTTCCCATCTAGGTTCTGACTCGACCTAGGCTCTAAGATTTCGATTTCTATTTACGAACTCTATTTATTTTCACCTAGGGACATTCGGGTATGCTCGAATTGGTCGTAGGAAGCTTGAAACAAAATATCACCGTTTTTAACCCCTTCGTTACCGAATGATATACACAGCCCAATCCATGGGTTTTTCACTTCCGTTTCTTTGTCGAGGCTTCCCACATCATTCATTTATTATTTTAGTACTCCAATAATCATATTTGACCTTTAAGACCCACCAATTCCTTCATACTTTTCAACCAACCTTCACAACTACATATTTACACTATTTAGGCTATAACTTACTCAGTTTTTATCCAAACATTTCTCTTCAAATTTCTATGGTTTGCTATGATGTTTATGCATGTTTTGAGGTCTAAAACAACCCCAGTTAAACTCAATTAGTGCAGGTCTCTATAACCTCTTCAAATGTCTATTCTTTCATTCTACTATCATTTTATTCTTTACTAGTTTGTATGCTATTCATGCACCCATGTATATCCCTTTTAATTATCTTAATTCCTACTCACTCATGCATGTTTTTAGGACCCTAAATACATCATAAACACCAACAAAACATATGCATAAGCTACTGCCCTTCATCAAGCCGAAATGCACAAACAATCCAATCTAGTTTCCTTTTTCAATTCTAACTCTCCATATGCTTTTCTAATGTTAATTATGCATGATTTAGAGCTCAAAGAGGTTAAAACACAATAGTATTCACACATTCTCCCCTTGGCTGTGACACACACATCTATACTCATATGTTATTCTTTTCAATTTTCCAAGTTATACTTCCTTCAAGCATTTCATCAAACAAGTTGTAGGCAACCTATTTAACTCTTCCCTAAATTAAATCACAAGTTGGGGTTTCTACTACATAAACCATAACCTCTGTTTTTATGCATGGTCTCTTGCATTTCAACTTTCCTTTTTAATTTATTATGGTTCTACTATTGATTTAGATAAAAACCCACATCAATTTACACATCAAAACTAACCCAATCAACCAACACAACCATAGACCCAACTATCACTATTTCTAGCCAAAGTCATGAAAACCTTACCTTATTTTTGCTTAAAACTTGTTATTCTTGCTTTAATCTACTAAGAATCTTGATTGGAAGCTTGAAAAATGGTTGAACTTGGCTTGGATTTCTTCTCCTTCCTTTTCCCTCTCTTTGTCGCGCACCCCTCTCAACTCTCTCTCAATTCCCTTTTGAAATTTTCCTAAGTGTTGGAAGACAACACTTGTATATATAGGTGTGCATTTATATAATTGCCCTTGAAATTTGTTAGTTATTTACATACTATGCCATTATATGAAATTTAACTAAATTTGTCTTCCAATTATGCATTAATTTCATATCCTCCTTACTACTTTTATCAATTTGCACAATTCATGCAACTAATCTATTCTGTTAACTTTAATAGAATAGTTACTTAACTTATCATTGACCAATTTGCCATTCTTTTATATTGATCTCTTTATTTGTAGAAAAAGACTATTTTACCCTTTATTGGATCTTCTTATTATAAATGTTGATCACTTCTATTTTCTAACTTCTAATACCAGAGGAAGAGCATGTTGACGAATCTGTCAATGTGCTAGCTAGTTCTTCCCATCCAGAGACATTGCAGCCAGCTCGAGTAGAGCCTGCTCCAGGAAATATAAAGCAGATGACACAAATGTTGGCAGTGACACTGCATCAGCCGCGTGAGATCGGGGTATCGATTGAGCGTGCCCGTAAGCTAAGCGCTAAGCCATATGATGGGACCGGTGAGCCGGAACGTGCCTTGTCATGGCTTGAGACAAATGAAAAAATATTTCAGATCATGGGGTGCACAAAGGAACAGATGGTGACTTTCTCTGCCTTTCTGTTGAAAGACTGTGCAAGAGATTGGTGGAAGGCGCATCAGAGAGCCTATCCGAATGGAATATCTTGGGTAGATTTCAAGAAAGAGTTCATCGATAAATTCTTTCCCAAGAGCTACAAAGATGCAAAGATAGAGGAGTTTTTCAGATTTGAACAGGGAACGCTTACAGTGATAGAGTACGAGAAGAAGTTCTCGGAGTTAGTCCGTCTTATTCCTTTTATTACCGAAAATGAAGAACAAAAGATGAATTGGTTCACAGCAGGGTTGAGTCCAAAGATTAGGACATATGTGACTTTAGCAGTACATACTAGGTATGGGGAGTTGGTGGAGGCAGCCACCAGAGTTGAGCGAAGTGCAGAAGCCATCCCAAAGCCAAAGCCGCAATTCAGTAAAAAACGTAGCTGGACCGACAGTCAGCAAGGAGGATCAAGAAAAATGACCAAAAGTGAACAGAAGCTCTCAGAGTTTGATAGTCGAAAGTAGAGTCAGAGGGCCCAAACCAACTAGAGCTTAGTCCGGTCATTTGGTGGGTCCAAAAGCAAGCATAATTGGAGGAACAGGCCTACCTATAGCAAATGTGGTAGTTCACATCCAGGCAAGTGTCTTATAGGCAGGACATGATGCTTCAGATGTGGCCATGAGGGATACTTCATGAAAGACTGTCCCAGTGTTATCGCATCGAGTCCAGCAGAGGATCTGCCGTTCAGGGGCAATCTAATGGGGGTCATGGACCAGAGAGGGGAGGCCCTCAGATCAGATGAGCTACAAGCCTAGAGCAGCCCAGTGGTGGACCTAGTAGGACCATGCCACCCAGAGGATAGCCTGATAGACCCCGTAGCCAGGCAGCCAGAGTATATGTAGTGACACAGCAGGAGGCTGACGTAGCTCTAGAGGTTGTCACAGGTATTCTTACATTATTTGATACAGATGCACATGTGTTGGTGGACCCAAAAGCCACCCATTCTTTTGTTTATGGGGACTTTTTGGGTAGAGTTAGAGTCGAGACGAGTCTTGTGGACTGCAGTATGATCGTGTCACTTCCCACAGGTGATTCACTAGTGGCAGATCAGGTATATGTGGGAAGTAAGGTTATTATAGCAGGTCGTGAATTCAAGGCAGACTTGATAGTGTTGAATATTCACAACTTTGATGTCATTTTGAGCATGGATTGGCTATCGAAGCATTGTGCTACGTTAGATTCTTACAGAAAGAAAGTTAAGCTCAGCGGATCGGGAGAGCCAGATGTGATTTTCTGTGGAGTGAGGAAGATACTTCTTACTAATCTGATTAGTGCAGTAAAGGCTAACAAGATGCTTAGGAAAGCCTGTCAAGGGTACTTGGCTTATGTATTGGAACCGGATGATGGTCAGTTGCAGCTAGCTGAGGTTCCAGTAGTCAGTGAATTCCTAGATGTTTTCCCAAAAGACCTTCCCGAGTTACCACCAAACAGAGAGATAGAGTTCGAAATTGAGCAAGCACCTGGTACGGAGCCCATTTCGATAGCACCATATCGGATGACACATGCAGAATTAAAGGAATTAAAGGTTCAGATGGAAGAGTTATTGTGTAAGGGATTTGTAAAGTCAAGTACATCTCCGTAAGGAGCTCCAATACTGTTTGTAAAGAAAAAAAATGAGAGCTTTCGGTTGTGCATCGACTACAAGCAGCTCAATAGGGTCACTATCAGAAATCAGTACCCATTGCCAAGAATAGACGATCTATTCGATCAGCTTCAAGGAGCTAGAGTATTTTTGAAGATCAATCTGAGATCGGGATACCATCAGTTGAAGGTACGTAAGGAAGATGTCCCTAAGACAACATTTATAACTCGCTACGGGTAGTATGAATTCTTAGTGATGCCATTCGATTTGACTAATGTCATAACAACTTTCATGGATCTGATGAACAGAGTCTTCAGGCTCTACCTGGACAAGTTTGTAATTGTGTTTATAGATGATATTTTGGTGTATTCAGGTAGCCAAGAGGAGCACGCTGAGCATCTGAGAATTGTGCTACAAACGCTGAGAGAGCATCAGCTTTATGCTAAGTTCAGCAAGTGCCAGTTCTGGCTGGACATAATAGCTTCTCTGGGACATGTAGTTTCCATAGAAGAATATCAGTAGATCCCCAGAAGATAGAAGTTGTTATCAACTGGAAGCCACCCACGAACGTGGCAGAAGTTAAAAGTTTCTTGGGCTTAGCTGGCTATTATCGAAAGTTTGTGGAAGGATTTTCGAAGATTGCTACTCCTTTGACGAAGTTAACAAGTAAAGAAGAAAAGTTTGAATGGTTAGAGGCGTGTCGGCGCAGTTTTGATGAGTTGAAGAAGATGTTGACCTCGACATTAGTACTTACACTTCTATCAGGAAGCAATGGGTTCATAGTGTATTGCGATGCCTCCCAACAGGGTTTGGGTTGTGTGTTGATGCAACACGACAAAGTGATAGCATATGCTTCGAGACAGCTAAAGAAGCATGAAATAAACTATCCAACGCACGACCTTGAATTAGCAGTAGTGGTGTTTGCCTTACGAATATGAAGACACTATCTTTATGGAGTACCCTGCAGAATCTTTACTAATCATAAAAGTTTATAGTACTTATTAAGTTAGAAAGAGCTGAATATGAGGCATAGAAGGTGGATTAAACTCATCAAGGATTATGACTGCATTATTGAATACCATCCTGGCAAAATGAACGTGGTAGCTGATGCACTGAGTAGGAAGCCCACCAGTTCCTTAGCTCGGTTGAAAACTGAGTATTTGCTGATGTTGATAGAGTTGAGATCCATGGGTGTTAGCTTGGAGATGGCGGAGTCAGGTGCTTTATTAGCAGTCTTTCATGTTCGTCTAGTGTTGGTGGATCGGGTTCGCGAGTTACAAGCTCAGGATCCGTATTTGATGAAGCTAAGAGGCGAGATAGAGACTGGGCAGCAGAGCAGCTTTACATTGAGAGATGATGGAACACTAGTTTTGGGACATAGATTGTGTGTACCAGATGTAAAAGAGTTGAAGAAAGAAATCATGGAAGAAGCCCACTCATCAACATATGCTATACATCCAGGGAGTACTAAGATATATCGGACTTTGAAAGACCATTACTGGTGGAGAGGAATGAAGAGAGAAATAGCAGAGTTCGTATCCAAGTGCTTAACCTACCAGCAGATTAAAACTGAGCATTAGAAACCATCAGGGTCATTACAGCCTTTGTCTATTCCGGAATGGAAGTGGGAGAGAATCACGATGGATTTCATGGTAGGACTTCCCCGGACGCAGAGCTGGCATAATGCCATTTGAGTGATAGTGGATAGATTAACGAAGTTCGCTCATTTCCTTGCCGTCAAGAATACCTATTCCTTGGATAGGTTAGCACAGTTGTATGTGGATGAGGTTGTGTGACTGCATGGCGCACCAGTGTCTATTGTATCAGATAGAGATTCTCGGTTTACCTCCCGATTTTGGCCGAAGCTATAAGAAGCAATAGACACCAGATTAAGTTTCAATACGGCCTTTCACCCTCAGATAAATGGCCAATCTGAAAGAACCATCCAGACTCTTAAAGACATGTTGAGAGCATATGTGATGGAGTTCAAAAGGAGTTGGGATATTCATCTACCTTTGATTGAGTTTGCCTACAACAACAACTATCAGTCCAGCATTAGCATGGCACCATATGAAGCGTTGTATGACAAAAAGTGTAGAACCCCAGTTTGCTGGGATGAAATAGGTGAGAGAATATTGATTAGCCCAAAGATTGTCCAAGCTACAATAGAAAAGATCAATGTGATTAAAGAACAATTGAAGCTAGCAAGCAACAGGCAGAAGAGCTATACAGACAATCGAAGAAGAGATTTAGAGTTTCAAGTGAGTGATAGAGCTTTCTTGCGAATCTCACCATGGAAAGGTGTTTTAAGATTCGGGAAGCATGGAAAGTTAAGTCCATGATATATATAGTCATACGAGGTATTAACAAGAGTGGGCGAGGTGGCATATCGTTTGAAATTACCACCAGAACTAGCAAACATTCACGATGTGTTCCACGTTTCTATGCTTCGCAAGTATGTAGTCGATCCTTCGTACATCTTGAAAGAACAATCGATGTGATTGAAAGAAAACTTGACCTACGAAGAGCATCTAGTGGAAATTTTAGATCGTAGGGATCAAGTATTACACCACAAGATTATTCCACTAGTGAAGGTGCTGTAGAGAAATCATGGATCAGAAAAAGCTACATGAGAACCTGAAGAACAAATACGCGTCCAGTATCCGCACTTATTTGAGATAGGTATGTAGTTTAAAATATCGAGGACGAAATTTTTATAAGGAGGGGAGAAAATGTAAGCTCTTATTCTCGATTCTAAATTTCATAGTGTTAAAAGCTAGACTAAAGGATGAAAATGTTAAATCTCATCAATATCATCCTTCTGGGTGATATTAGAATGTTAGTAAAACTTTTAAAAACTAATTAACACTAATAGTGAAATAAGTGCAAAGAAGGGTAAAAAGGTCATTTTATCAGTAAGAGATATTTAAACAAATGGAAAAATGGTCTTTGTTCAAATAAGAGTTATAGATGTAAACATAAACATGTTAGTCATCTAAAACTTAGAGAAAATTAAGTGAATTGTGAAATAAACTAACAAGGGGCATTATGGTCATCTTCACCAAATATTTTCCTATATATATGAATGTGTTAGTGTGTTAGTCACCAACACTTAGCAAAATTTTGAAAACAAAAAAAGAGAAAGAGAGGAGAGTGGGACGACAAGGGAGAGAAGAAGAAGAGAAGTGAGATCCAAATTTTTCAAGGCAATTTTGAAGCTTCCAAACCAAATCCCTAATAGGTTTAAGCAAGAACATCAAAACCTAATCAAGAGTAAGGTGAGATATCATCATTTTCTTTAAGTTTGATGTTGGTTGGGAATATATGATGTGATGATGGATTGGTTTGTTTATTTGATGTGTTGTTGAGGGGATTTTGATGTAAATAAAAAATATAGTCATGAATAACTAAAAAGAGAAGTTGATTTGATGAAATCTATGCAATAAATGGAAGATAGAATGTAGGTGGATGAAACCCTAGATCTTTATTTAAACATTTATTGAGTGATTTAATGATAGTTAATGTGTTTGATGAAATGTTTGAGAGAAAATAGCTTGAGAAATTGAAAAGTTAAATGATGTGAGTGTGTGTGGATGTCACGGCCAAGGAAGGGTGTGTATGACTTCATTGAGTTGTGATCAAATTGAATTTGATTTCATGCATATTTGAGGTTAGAAAATCATATGGAATTGATAGAATTTCAAAATGAAAAGAGATAGTTACAAAAATATAGTTAGGCTAGATGAAGGGCAATTATAGTCACTATGCAATGTCATTTCATCTTTACATTTTAGTGTGACAAATGATCATAATCAAGTATATATAAATCTAAGAATCATAGTAAAAAAGCAAATCGAGTTTAGAATGTAAAAATGGTATATTTTGACACGAAAAAGTGTCGAAAAATAGAGGTATTTCATAGGTTTCACCCCTCTATAGTTGGAATTTTTCAAAACTGTTTTATGGGTGACCTAAGTGGGAGATAGGGAGATGATCCAAGTGAAAACGGAAGCGAAAAAGCCCATGGACTGGGCTGTGAATAGTATTCGATCAAAGGAGGTTCGAAAATTTTGATTTTTCGTTCCGGGCCTCTGAAAGTTATACGGACTACGTGGAGATATCCCTAAGGGTATATAATTAAAACTTATGAAAAGAAACCAGAATTTTAGTGCTTCGGTTAAGTTAGAATCGAGTTGGGAATGTTATAGTCTAAAGAGTGTATTAAAGAGTAAATTATATTCAAAGCAATGTGGATAGCTATATGTAGTTCACTGTAGCACACTTTAAATAAGGATGTGATGTGCAAGTGACGAGCAAGCAAGGGAGCACAAGGAGGCCGTTGAAGCTTTTAGCGAGTCGTGAGCCAAGGTAAGTATTACATCACTTACACTATTTCAATCTTACTTTAAAATGTACGTATTATTGTTAAAAGATTTATAAAATGATTTTCCAAATACAAGTTCAGGTTTTTGGTAAAAAAAACCTTATATTGAATTTAGTAATGAGAATAAAAAACAAAGTTGTTTCCAAAAAGCATGAGTGTTAAGTTTTAGTTAAAAGCATTGAAAGATAAGTGAGTTTGTGCTTTATACACTTAGTAAAAAGAGTTTCAAAGACCATGTGTATTCCTTCAATTTTCACACTATCTAGCGCTACGCATGCAATGCAAAAAATTTCACACATAGCCGTCTAGATTCATAGTTATTTGCGCTACATTCGATGTAGAAAATTTCACTCGTAGTCACCAAGAGTTATAGCTTAAATTGCACTACGACAAGCGATGCAGAAAATTTCGCGTGTAGTTGTAAAGAGTTATAGTTTATTAGCACTACAATATACGATGCAGAAAATTCCGTATGTTGTTGCTCAGACTTGAGATTGTTTCACACTACATTTGCAACGCAGTAGATTCTGCACGTAGTGGCTAAGATATCTCAGTAGCATCACGGTTGGTGTCAATTAAAAAAATCACCACATGAGGTATTACGTTAAGAATGGTTAGAACATGTAGGGTTACACATGGTGTTTTTAAAAAGAAAAATGTTTGTTGAAAACTATCAATATTTTAAATTAGTTTATGATTATTAATTATGTATTTCTCTAATTGCTATATTTGATTGAGCTAACAAGTTTTCTTTATTGTAGTGTACAAACTCTTTCAAGAAATTATCGTAGGTGATCAAGATAGAAGAAATTTTCATCAAATTAGGTGGGCGAAACCAAAGGATACATTACATATAAATCATGTTTATATTTTGTAAATACGAAATCGAGGAAGTGCATGTATCACATTGCAACTTTGGTAACATATATTTTGAAACTTATAACTTTTGTAAATTATGTTGCATGTAATTGTAAATTTTACATATGATACATATATATATCCCACTATGGTTATCATTCAAAATGATTGTTAAATTGACTGTGAAAATGTACATTTGTGGACAAAAAGAAGTTGGGTGGTGATTGAAAATAGTTAAAAGTGTAATTTTTTGCAGTAAAATTTTGAAAACCATAAAAATACAGCTGTTATGCTGTCAAATTTTTAGTAAAATTTTCTTAAATTGAATGCGAAAAATTTATACCAACCCAACTATTTTAAAAGAAATAGAAATTAATTTAGTCAAAGCAAAGTAAACGGGCAAAGTATATTAGGGGTTCGCTCCGCGGGTCTCTCTTAACCGTGAGTAGGGTTATAAGAGGTCCGTTGTAGTGCCCGGTGAGACCCTCCAGATAAGCGTTTAGAGAGAATCTGGTTCAGGTCTTGTCAACTAGACTCCCTAAAGATCTAGTTAGAAATACGATAGTCGACCACATCCTTCCTAATGACTTATATTCAATAATGCAACATCACATATATCTTAGGAGTTATGTTCGATGATACGACAAGGAAAAGGTATCAATACTAAAGTTTAATATTTTTGTCGTAATACATGTTTTCAGAAAAAAGATTGCTTTATGGCTTTGAGCCACACAAAGAGTTAATGAAGTGCCCTCTCCAAAGATTATGGAAAGCATGTTTGCCAAGATATGGGCACAAGTTTTAAGGGAGATATCTTCAAACATCAATCAAAAGAATCAAATGGCTGGAGAGAAAAAAAAAATCTAGTCGACCGAACTACAAAACAAGCTCTAACAGCTCTTTCAAAATAGTCATCCTTTCTAGCTAATGCTTAGATTAGACCAGCCAGAAGGGAAATAGAAGAGTAATCAAGTTCACAGATATTGGTTCCTACATACAAGTTGTGGACATTCGATAAGATTCCTAATTTAAAATTCTTATATTTCCAACAATTATTAACGCAAGCTTTGGACGATCTTTGACAAAATTAATGTAACGGCCTGTCCCTTCTCTCTTGGGCTTGGGTCGGTCAGGTTGGGGCTTGTTCTCAGCTGGCTAAGACCCAACCACCTGGTAGGCACTATCCCCCTGCCCTATAAGGGTTTTCTATGCCTCCCACATCTCTCGAACCTATGATCGAGGGTTTATAGTCAAGTAGGAAGCAAGGTGTGTACCAACTAAGCTACTAAGCCCTTGGTCATGGGTTCGAGAGGTGTGGGAGGTGTAGAAAACCCCCAGAGGATAGGGGGATAGTACCTGCCAGGTGGTCTGGTCTTAGCCGTTCGGGGGTAAGCCCCAACTTGATCGGTCCAAGCCTAAGAGAGAAGGGACGAGCCGTTACATAAAAAGGCACTAGCTCAATTGGTACACGCCTTGCTTCTTACTTGACTATAAGCCCTTGGTCATGGTTCAAGAGATGTGTGAGGCATAGAAAACCCCTAAAGAGCAGAGGGACAGTACATGCCAGATAGTCGGGTTTTAACCGCCCGGGGGTAAGCCCCAACCTGGCCAGCCTAAGCCCAAGAGAGAAGGGACGGACCGTTACAATTAAGGATTACTCAAACAATTTATGATACAAAGTCATGCAAAATATAACCATAAATGCATTAACACCTTAAGTAATTCAGCTTTGAAGAGATTATTTCTGAACTTCTCAAGGGGATCAACATTTTGTAAATAGATATATTTTTTTACTTGTTAGTTTTTATCTCATTGGGTTTTGCTAATAAGGTTTTTAATGATGTCTACCAAAGGGGTTCATCAAACAGAGAGCAACTTTTATTCTTGTTTAAATGCATCGTAATTAATAAGACGTTGACCCCGACCAATAATTTTTCAACAATGAGTCCATCATGACGATCAATTTATGGTTCAAAGAGGATAAGATAGCACCCAAACTTCGTCGCACAAACAAGCTGGTGGTTCAATCAGGACACAACAACATCTAGCTCCCACCATGCTCCTTCAAAAGTCATTCTCGGCGAATGCACTTTTAAAAGTCGTTCCCTACGAATGCTCTTTCAAAAGTTGTTCCCCGCGAACGTATTTTCAAAAATCGTTCGATCTAAATGTATTTTCAAAAGCTGTTCCAAACACATTTTCAAGAGCCATTCCGAACACATTTTCAAAAGTCGTTTGATTTGAATGCATTTTCAAAAATCATTTTACTCGAATGCATTTTCAAAAGTCGTTTGCTCTGAATGCTTTTTCGAAAGCTGTTCGATTCGAATACATTTTCAAAAGTTGTTTTATCCTGAACACATCTCCAAAAACCATTCGCTCTGAACGCATCTCTAAAAGTCGTTCGCTCTGAACGCATCTCTAAAAGTCATTCGCTCCAAACGCATTTTCAAAAGCCATTTGCTCTGAATGCGTTTTCAAAAGTCGTTCATTTCAAATATATTTTCAAAATTCGTTTGACTTGAATGCATTTTCAAAAGTTGTTCGCTCCAAATGCATTTTCAAAAGCCACGCGTTTGGTTTGAACAAATTTTCCAAAGTCGTTTGCTTTAAACGTATTTTCAAAAGTTGTTTGACTCAAACGCATTTTCAAAAGTCATTAGATCTGAATGCATTTTCAAAAGTTATTCGGCCTGAACGCATTTTCAAAAGTCGTTCGATCTAAACATATTTTTGAAAGTTGTTCATATTAACATAAAAGTTAAATGCATTCAAATTGTAGTGTTCAAACAACGAATAGATTCTCAACCGACTAAGCACACTAAAAAGTGTTTTACAAAAAATATTGTTTGATTACTTTTCTGACTACAAGTATTTAAATTTAACAATTAAAAAACCAATGGATCTGGAACACTATTGGGATTTGTATGATTCAATTAAAGCGACACCTATCACAATGATTGGTGTAACTACCGTTGTCCACACTAAGTGCTTATTTGTTGATACTTAGTATCCTAATTAGTCGTTCAAGTCGTGAGATTGATCGACATGGTAGCACCTAGAGTTTAATGTCACATTTGACTACCCAACTATGACATTAGATGACTAATCAAGTTTCAAGTCAGTTATTAGAACTTCCACTCCTTCGATCGACTATGTCGATCGAAGCAGTGGGGGACAAATTGTAGTGGTAAAACATTTTTGGGCCTAAAATAAAAGCTCAAAGTTTGTTGTGATAGATTAGCCCAACATATCGATTGACCCAAGCTAATTACCCAAGTGGATAGCCTAGAAACTTGGTTGATTTCGCTCAGATAAGGTCTAATTTTTTAAGTGATGATTGATTGCTTTTAATGCATGAGGTTTAAATAAATTATAACAGAAGAAGTATTAAACCTTGTAACCGATATATCATAAATCATGACATTAAACTCTGTAACCGATATATCATAAACCATACTATTAAACCCTATAACCGACATGTCATAAACCATATTATTAAACCATGTAACCGACATGTCATTAACCATACCATTAAATCCTATAATCGACATATCATTAATCATGTCATTAAACCTTGTAACCGACATGTTATTAACCATGCCATTAAACTCTATAATCAATGGGTCATTAATCATGACATTTACTCTGCAATAAGTTTCCATGACATTTCCTCTATCTATAAATAGAGGCTTCACCAAGAGGAAGAGACATCCCACTTATCTTGCTCATCTCTTGCAAGCCACTTAAGGTTTCTTCTTCTTCTCTCTTGTGTTCTCATTTTCTATTCTAGATTTAGAGTTCCTCTGTGATAGATTAAGTATAGTGGTGTGGAAGTGCATGTCTAGGAAAGTTCTGGCTAAGGAAAGACTTGATACTTAATTGTGTCCATTGTGACCGATTTCTCTTTCCTATGAACTTACTAGTGTACTATTCACAATCCATTTACACTGTTCTATTATATGGGATTTTACCCACTAACACTCAATATCTTAGTATTCTTATTCCGTCCAGTCTTCAAATTAAAACGGTTAAAACCCCAATAGTCTTTCATCCTTCTCCTTCTTTGGCACACTCCTCCAATTTGACAACTCTTTACAATTACTACATTCATTTACATTACAATCAGTTTACTGACTTGAACGTCGAAGTGTCTTCGACCGGCACCCACCGGTGTCAAGATCACCCGTATTCTCTTTATTTGATTTGTACAAGACACATGTTGCTAGGTTCCAAGAAAGTTGACCGAAGAGACCTAGTCAAAGTTAACATACTGTAGAATTCACCCACTATAACAGCCACACCAGTTTCCCTTAATATGTCACCTCAATCTACTAGTCATAAGGAAAATGTTCCTTTAGAACACCAACCACCACTACCACTAGCTCAACCCTTAACTGTTGCTACACATCCTATGATCACTCGTTTAAGAATGAAATTTTCAAGCCAAAAACTTATCTAACTTCCCGTCATTGTTTACCTAACCTTTATCAACTTGATGAACCGACAAATTTGTCTCAAGCTTTAAATGATCCCAAATGGGTACAAGCCATGCAAGAAGAATATGTTGCCCTTATTTGTAATGATACTTGGGAATTAGTTCCTCCTATTCAAAGTTGCAACATAATTGGATGCAAGTGGGTTTTCAAAGTTAAGCAAAATTTGAATGTTTCGATAGCTCATTATAAGGCCCGACTAGTGGCCAAAGATTACCACCAAAAGGCAAGTTTTGACTATATTGAAACATTTAGTCTTGTTTAAAACCTACTATCATACGGATTTTTTTAACTCTTGTTGTTGCATATGGATGGGATATTAAGTAGTTGGATGTGAGTAATGCTTTTCTCAATAGCACGCTTAATGAAGTTGTTTTTATGGAACAACCTCCTAGGTTCAAAATTTTCAAATTTCCAAACATGTGTGTTGCCTAAAAAAAGCTTTTTATGGTCTTAAACAAGCTTAAAGGGCTTAGTTTACTCGTTTTGTGTGATACTCTCTTAGCATGGGGTTTTCAAAATTCCAAATGCGATAGCTCTTTATTTATTACAAAGACTAGTGGTGCACTCACTATTTTATTGGTCTACGTTGATGATATTCTTGTTACAGGTAGTGATATACGACAAGTTGAAGATCTTATCACTTACCTTCATAAGTCATTTGTCCTTAAAGATCTTGGCAATGTTCACTACTTCCTTGATGTGGAAGCATTTCGAGATTCTTCTGGTCTTCATCTTTTACAAACAAAGTACATTGTTGACCTTTTAAAAAGTCTCACATGGATGGTGCTAAACCTGTTAACAACCCAATGATTTAAGGTAAACAATTGTCTTCTCAAGATGGTGATCCATTTGAGAACTCATCATTATATTGGAGCATTGTTGGTGATTTACAATATCTTACTTTAACAAGGCCAGAGATTGCATTCTCAATGAATAGGGTTTGCCAATATATGCAGCAGCCACGAGACATATTGGTAGGCGGTAAAACGCTTATTGCGTTATTTAAAAGGGATCTTGACATAACACCACATTCTAACTTTGATCTTGATGCCTTTAGTGATACGGATTGGGCTAATAGCCTAGATGATTGTTGTTTGTAGTTCGGATACTGCATTTATTTTAACAATAATCTTATTTCCTGAAGCTCAAAGAAATAAGCTGTTGTATCTCGATCAAGCACTGAGTCTGAACATCGCCCTTTTGCACTTGCTACTTCAGAAATCACTTGGATAAAGATGCTTCTCCATGAACTTCGAGTTGTCCTACATCATAAATCCATACTTTGGTGTGACAATCTCAATGCTTCATCCCTTGCTACAAATCTGGTTCTACATGCTAAGACTAAGCATATCGAGATTGATCAACATTTTGTTCGAGAGAAAGTTCTTAAAAAAGAGCTGCTTGTACAGTATGTTCCTATAGAAGAACAAACCGCTGATATCCTTACCAAGGCCTTGTCCTCTTTTCGGTTCTCCAAGCTTCGAGACAAACACATTGTATGCTAGCACCTGCTATGTTTGAGGGGGGATGATAAGGATAAGGATGCAACTGATATTAGAAGAGGATTAGCTACAGCTGCTATTAGATGAGGATAGAGATTGATTTTTTGTAAATTCTTTATCACAATGTTACTGTATTTTATGTTTGTATGTTTCTGTTTCTCAGTAATCTGTCTTGTATGGCTTTTGTATCATTTCTTTATATACACAGTACATGTGAGCTGAGTATGTGTGTGAAAACAGTTCAGCTCATATTTCATTACTTTATTTTCAATATGGAAGAAAAAGCAAAATTACATGATTCAAAATAATTATAAAAAAGAAAAAACCCTTAAACACTCTCTCCCCCGCTTAGATTATTTTAAGTAAATGATGTTAGTATATGAACTGTGATTGCAACCTGTGATTGAGAGACAAACCCTCCATTACTATAACTTTTAAGCGGTTGATTTTATGTTTTTTTTTTTAAGAATTAATTCTTGATGTTTTGATAGATCCCTAAGAGAGAGTGTCAACATAAACATGATCTTAAAATATGTCTAGGGTATATTTAACAAGGGTACAATACTTGTTGAATATGCCAACGGCTGAACGTAACAAAGTAATTTTTGTATGCCATGACATCAGAGCACAAAAGGTACGCCCACGAATTCGTTTCTTGTTATTTGTGCGAGCCTTGGTTTTAGATTATTACCAACTTTTATAGCATTTCGCATGCTAGTGGTTTTGGTACCTGACTCTTCCACTGATCAACATGTTACAGCACCCAAATTGCAGATAAGGGCGGCCTGTTATTTGCCTTAACCTTTTATAACATTTTGTCCCCACCTAATGTATATTTTAATTGCTCTGACTTTGTATAATGGGGGCAAATGGTGGCATCGCTTTCTTGCCATGTCTATCCATTAATGCAAGTATGCAACATCATGTTACAACGAGGGAGGTTAATCAGTTTGTCCAAAGATCATAATTTATCCCCTTCTTTATTATCCTAGCTAGCAACTAGTGACAAAGACTGTTTTTTATTTTTAATAATAATCAGCAACACCGATGATGACATTAATTACGGGATTTTTTTATGCGCAACCAAATATCTCAATCAAATAAAAGTGTAAAGTGAATTCATTATTCTATTTAAAAATGTTACAACTTACTTATTTTTGAAGCTTGTTGGATAAGATCAGACAATGAAAAAATCCAGCAGAGCAAGTAGAAAGTTTAGTGCGGCAGGAGATAGGATTTTGCACATTCCTTTGATGAGGTTTTTCATGATATTACGAATAAATCTACCGACTTTTGCATGGATGGTTTCAGTATTTTATCCAAAAAAAACCTGCTATTCCCTGTCTGCGGCTGGATAAAAGAAAAAGATAACTAGATGATTTAGATGATCTGCCAATGAGGTTGAGCTATTCCCTTCTTTTTTTTTGGGAAAGAGATGGCCCATTCCTTGGCATCATGTAGAATTAATTCCTCCATTATAGGCCGCAAAACATGCTTGCTTGCTAGGAAATAAGGAAACCCCACAATTTGACGCCCTTTAAAGTAAAAAAAGACAACAACAAATTATAACCGCTGCTCCAATTCAGATAACATTAGAATAAGTGGTCTGTTCTTTGAATTTTAAAAACACCACTTTTGCTGCCTTTCACTGTTTCTATTTGGTATTTTTCATTATTCGGCGTCGGTTGCCCATGCACGCGATATCAATCCACGCCCCTTTTTTTTTTTTTTCAATCCTATAGCTAGACGTGCAAGCCAATTCAATCATATCCACTGTAGAAAGCCACCTGGCGGCAATCCAAGTGCTAGTTTGGCACCGCCTTTCTAACAGGATGTGCCTACATATTATCCGACAGGTCGTGGTGGTTGAACAGTCGGTAGTGGCACGTGACCAACGTGTCTTGTACTGTTGGGTTATGGTCACGTGCTTGACCGTGTGATTAGTTGGCGAAGGTGCTCTACCGAGTTGGAGGCCACCCACCCACGGTGGAGCAATCAGTGGATGAAACGTGGACCCATCGTTAAGGTTAGGATTTTGTTAATCGGGAAGCGGTAAACACGGAGATTGAGTCCACCTAAATGTGAAGCTTCTTTGGCCAACCTTTGAAAATAAGGTCGGCGGTGCGGATGAGACAAGCCCACAAAGCAAGAGACTTATCCAATACCCATGTTAAGATTTTTCTTTATTTCTTTTGACTATCTATTCATAATTCATTCTATTTTGAATTGGTATTCTGCACATACCTGATGAATTGTTAATACTGCAATATGGATGAAAAGGTTGCCCCACTCAATTAACCTTTTTTTTTTCATTCCCTAATCGAGCACAAAATCCTAAATAAAACGTAAGAATTAATATTGACATATGTTGAATGTATTCTACAACTTAATTTAACTTAATATTGGTGGAAAAAAAAACATACTAGATAAGTATGACATTCATCCAATTTAACCATGATTAGTCCATACCCCGTATCATTATATTTAGTTGGCAAGTATAGGGCTTCCCACTTCCGAGTTAAGCAAATTTAAAGGCAAAATGTCCACCTTTATAATAACCTCAAAAATGATATAAAATTTGTATTAATGGTTTAGTTGAAAAGAAAAAAAAATTGTCTCAAATGTATTTTAAAATTAAAGTTCATTATTATATAGACAGAACATAATAAAGATTTTAGGAGATGTGATCGACTTGAATTCATATTGATAATGTCAGAGGAAGAACAAACAATGGCAAACTTTGGATTGCTCTATTAATAATTTATTGGTTTCAGCCAAATCGAGTAGTGATTTTGAAGTTGACCTTTTCCTGATCTTCCATGTCAATCAAGAACAAACTATGGCAAAAAATGTAATTATGGACAAGAATTGGCACATTGCTGATCCAGTTGACCCGTGACCATTGACAAAATGAGAAAAAGGAAGCATCCTAGGAGTTGAAGAACACTAGTCAAATGGAGGAACATTTCCACGAGCTATGATGATATTCTTTAAATCTATAATATTTATAATTATTAAACCCAAACACAGGAAAATATATCATTGAAATTGAAGGAAGAATCCAAATACAAAAAAATGAAGGAAAAATCGTAATTAAAATCTCGACATATTTTACTTCGGAAAAAAAAAAAAAAAAAAAACTCTCGACAAATGTAGCAGCTGTAAATATATTCTGTATGGCTTATGTGGCAGCATATGATTGGACAGAGAGCATAAGAACAAAAGAGGCGAGTTCGCAGAAGATAAGCATCCTTTGCGGACTTGATTGAATGAATGAATAAAAACGAAAAACGAAAGTCGTAGTTGGACGATTCCAACCCTTTTGATTCCAACAAAGGCCAATCGCACCACCTTCTATCTTGTTAGGTGAGGAGAAATGGATAAGCTTCATGTGCCCACCGCAACAATTTTCCTATTCATTTTTCTAAAATTTTAAAATCCACACAAATTAAAATATATTCCTCCAAGCCACCCTGACTTTCAAATTCTGCCTTCATTTGATTCCACACGCCTTTTCGCTTTTATATTATATTAATATAAAAAATTCCCAAACAGCGAACACGCTCATTTCTTCTCATATCTATATATATGTATATCCCCTATATATCCATTTATCAAACTCAAACTCAGTCAAACGGAAAACAAGCGCCCTTTGTATTTTATATATCGTCACGATTCATACATCGGAGAATGGTTGATTTAGATTGTAAAGCAAAGATGCCAAGCAAATCCCCCAAGCTCTCCAACAAACTCCACCTTTCAATTCCAACCATGTTTCGTGCACCTAATAAGTCACCTATTTCTTGTTCTGAAACGGCTTGCTCCGCTTACGACCAATATCTACGGCTTCCACAGCTTACCAAACTATGGACTTGTAAAGATTTTCCCGACTGGAAAGACGAGTCCCTTCTCAAACCGGCTCTACAAGCTTTGGAGATCACCTTCCGCTTCGTTTCCATTGTTCTCTCCGATCCGCGACCTTACGCCAACCGGCGCGAATTAAAGCGACGCCTCGAGTCACTCGCCACCACCCAGATTCAGCTCATCGCTGTCTTATGCGAGGATGATTCCACGGCTCCGATCTTCAATTTAACGACATCCAATGGTGTTCTGGCTCGCGACGGCAGCTCCACTGAGGTCTGGAAGATTCCGGGAGCAGATTCGACTGTAGTTAACAGAACCAGTGAATTCAGCTTGCTGCCTCGTCTTGCCACGTGGCACAAATCGGAAGACATGGCTCAGAAGATCCTCTACACCATCGAGTCGGAGATGAGACGCTGTCCCTACACTCTTGGTTTAGGCGAACCCAACCTGGCCGGAAAACCAAATCTACAGTACGACGCCGTTTGCAGGCCTCACCAACTTCATACTTTACAGAAGAATCCTTACAGTCACATAAAAAATCAGGAGAATCAAATTCTTAACACGACACATCAAATTCTGGAGTCATGGATATTCACGTCTCTACAGCTGCTTAAACGTATAGCCGAGAGAATCGAAAGAAAGGAATTCGACAAAGCATCAAACGATTGCTATTTGTTGGAACAAACGTGGAAACTTCTGGCAGAAATCGAAGATATTCACTTGTTAATGGATCCTGATGATTTCCTTAGACTCAAAAACCAACTATCGATCGATTCGCTTCAAGAATCCGAACCGTTTTGCTTCAGATCACGTGGACTGTTTGAAATGACAAATCTTTGCAAGGATTTGAAGCACAAGGTTCCGATCATTTTAGGAGTGGAGGTGGACCCCAGTGGAGGACCCAGACTTCAAGAGGCGGCCATGAGATTGTTCTGTGAAAAGAAGGATTTTGATAGGATTCATCTACTTCAAGGTTTGCAGGCCATAGAGGCAGCGTTGAAGAGGTTCTTTTATGCCTACAAACAGCTGCTGGTGGTGGTTATGGGAAGTTTGGAAGCTAAAGCCAACCGAGTTGTGGTGAGTGCCGAGTCTTCTGACTCCCTCACTCAGATATTTCTGGAGCCCACTTATTATCCGAGTTTGGATGCTGCCAAGACGTTCTTGGGAGAGTTTTGGAGCCATGAAGAAAAGTGATTTTGATTTTTAGCTTTACAATTTACACGCATAAATTATATTATTCTTTGTATAAATATCCAAGACCAAGATGTTGTTGTAACATATTTTGATTATTGATATGATTATATTAGCAAGATTCATACTTTTTTTTTTTAAAGGTAATAATTTTTTTCATTCCGTCAATCCAGATACGAAAAGGCCCTGACATTGTTAATTCTACTTTGGGTTTAGTTTCCGATACAACATGATTTTCCATTTTCAGATTTTGGATTTTTAATTTCTAATACAACATGATTTTCCATTTTAAGAGTATGGATTTAATTCTAATAAGATATACTATTTTCAAGTTACAAGATTTTCAGATTTTGGATTTAATTTCCAAGTCCATGGAAGACAGCCTTGATCATGTCCAATGATAGATAATCTTTTAGGCAATGCTTGGCATATGGAATTAAGAATGACATTGAGATTCAAAAATTCCAAATTACTTGAATGCTATGTTTGGAGATCAATTAGAGTAAAATGAGATTGAGATTCACCTTTTGACATTCCTTAATCCTAACTAAAACCATGTTATTAGGTGAGATTGGATTTGTGATTTTCCATTTCAGTTTCTTTCTCCTCTCTCTGTCTTCTTTCTGTCTCTCTCTTTCTCTCACCTTCCTTCTTTTATCACACATCCATGGAACCTCTCCTCTCTCCTTCTTCCTTTTGTTTTTGCCCTCTTCTGAGTTAGGATGGTTCTGGGTTTATCACTAAACCCAGAACCAAATGGTTTTGGACTTAGAATTGAGTTTTGGGTTCATCGCTGAACCTAAAGTTATCTGGTTCTAGGTTCGATGATGAATCTAAAACAGAACCCTTGTTCTTTTTTTTTTTTGGGGGGGGGGGGGGGGGGGGGGGGGGGGGGGGGTGGGGGGGTGTTAATGTTATGATGTTTTGATGATTTGTTGTTATGGAGAGATGATGTTGATGAATTGGATTGATGATATTGATGAATTATGGTTAATGATGTTGAATTGTGGGAGATCGTGGATTTTGATATTGAAGAAAGTTGGGAGATGATTTTTGTTTTTTTTTTTCAGACTTTTTTTATGAAATTAATTTTATATAATAAAAAATTTAAATTAATTTATTCCATTCCAATTTTAATCTATATCAAATATGATATGATATAATTTTTAATTCAATCATAAGTTCTACTAAACATGAGATGATGATTTTCCATTCCAATTCAATCAAATCTATTTTATTTCAATTCAATCTCACGTGCCAAACGGAACCTTAATGACATTTATGCTCAGCTGACTCTATTAAAAGATTATGAGATAATATAAGCAAGATTAATTAAAATAAAAAATTGAATGTTTTAGCCTATATGTTCAAGATTGTAAGAGCCAGTACCATTGATAAAATCATAGAAAATAATATGTGCATCCACAGAATGAAAGACGTCCAATTAATGGTAAAGAATACAAAAGCTTTTGGCCGTAACATCAGCTTCAACCAAATAAAGATACATGTGTTATGTGGTAACCATATATCATGTGATTGCTTACGTGCGTATCTCCCTGACCACCCAGGAAATCTGCCCTTGTTTTCTTAACAAGTGTCGAGTGAATTCAGAATTCAGAGAAAATGGCGGTCGAAGCCCTCTCTAACTAGCCTTGCCATATGACTCGGAACTGAAATCAAAGTGTATATAGCAGGACACAACGTGTCATGCTCCTTCAAGACTTCACCCCGACGTGTTATGCAATCACTAGGCTCTTACATTCTGGAATTGAAATGAAATATTACTTGTTCCCTTAGCTCTCTCTCTTCACAAGATTGGCAAACAGCATCTCTATCAAATCATCTTTAATCAGGTTCTTGGATAATTTTTTTGTAAAGCTTGGAATCTCTCCTGCATATTTTGAATATTCAATATTATCCTAATAGGGTAGCTTGGCTGTGTAACTCGTCAACTTGTTTTATCACTTGCAAAATTTTCTAATGTAATGATCTTTTTATTCAACTGTAGAGATTATAATCTTTGACTTTATCGGCTTTGCCTATGTCCAGCTTTTAAGGTAGGTTTGAATTGAAAGCAAAAAGCAACTTGTAGTTCTAGATGATGTCAAAATCAGATTTTATAGATATTATTAAAGCTAGCTTTTCATTGTTTCGTCAAACAAACAAATGAATTTACATTTACACGGCTTCCGGTGACTTAAACTAGTTTTTATATTTCTGTCTACCATATTAATTTGTCTCTTTACGTAAATTGTGGTTATCTTCTGTTTTTTTGATCAAAAGTAAGGTCCCATTGGCCATTATCAGAAATGGGACTAAATTTTGCTTGCCGAAGTATCCAATTTACGCAGGTTATAGTGCCTGACACACTCGCTTCTTCTCACAAAGCAGTCTCTTTTGCTTCTTCTTATGCTTTGTTAAAACCGTTGGGGTGTCGAAATAGATTGAATAATTGGCGACTAGCTCAAGTTCTGGGCTCTGGCTGTAACTTTTTCAAGCGAGCTTGTTGTGGTGATTTAAATGGATTCTGCAATGAAGAGTTACCAAAACAGTTTGAAGAATTGGCTCTAAAGTTGGATATCTTGCACATGGATGATGATTATGAGGATAACGATAAGGAGAGGGCTTGTAATATGCTTGGAATCCGGCCAGAGGCACAGAGAGACGAGATTGTTAGATTGAATATAGAGCACAAAGCCAACTGCCTTGGTATTCCTCTATCGTTGAGAATCATAAAGAGAAAACAAAAATGGAAACAGGGTTTGGGGGATGCAGGGGATTTTGCTTGCTGTTCGGTGAAGAAGGCATTTTCGTCGTTAGTGTTCATCATTAGGGAGCTCCAAAGCTATGTGTTACTTTTAAGGGAAAATATTTGTAGTGAAGACTTAAAGGAGACTATAAATAGGGTACAAAGTGAAATGAATGCCTCATTTGTGTGGCTATTTCAACAAGTTTTCTCAAGAACACCAACTTTGATGGTCTACCTTATGATTGTTTTGGCTAACTTTACGGTACATTCAATGAGCAATAACGCTGTTGTTGCAGCTACTCCATCCTCACCAAGATTGTCTTACAATACTAGTATCATGGAGACGGTGTCATCACCTTCACCAAATGAGGCAAATCACCATGAAATGACTCCAGAGGAGGTGGAATTGTGGAACTCAATGGTGAAGGAAGCTTCAAGGATGCAAGATGAATGGGGGCATAGGATCCTTGATCATGAGACCATGCAGCAATTTGTGACGTCAGTAAATGTGGAGCTTGAAAGAGATGACTATGAGGATTATCTCAAAACAGATATTCTTTACCAGATGAGTTTAGCTGAGGAGCCAAACAATCCACTTCTACTTTCAAATTATGCCAGGTTCCTCCATCTGGTTGCTCGAGAATATGACAGGTAATTACTTTCTATGCGTTAACTGCTGCAATATGTGTGTGGTAAGACAACTGTAAGGCAATATGATATGTATTTGCTTACAGGGCAGAGGAGTTGTTCAATCGGGCTATCCAAGTAGAACCATCTGATGTAGAGGCACTAACTGGGTATGCTGACTTCTTGTGGATAATAAGGAAGGACCTCTGGGGAGCAGAAGAGAGATATCAGCAAGCAATGGCCGCTGACCCAAACAACCCATCTCATGCTTCCAGATATGCTAATTTCCTTTGGACTACCGGCGGTGAAGACACATGTTTTCCTATCACCACTTCTCATGCCAATGATAACAAGGAAGATGTCACAACATGAAGGCATATCAACATCCTATTCTCGAGGAAATTACGTAGTTTTTTGGTCTGATTAGTGCATGGTATCGGTGGATGTAATTTGGTTGAGGATAAGTCACAAATAATGGTAATGTATGCACACCAAGAAATTAGTTCACATTTGTAATGCTGTCTGTATTGAAATTAAATGCTTAGCATTATTATCTAGTTCACATGCTTTAGTCCCAAAGGAATTCATTCACCATTGGCTTTGCCCACTATGATGCAATCCTTTATTGCACGAATGTAGAACTACTTTGAAGTCTCAGTTGTATTGCGCTCAACTTCAATCCAAGTGCCTTGACCAAGTTTTATTCTAAATAAAGCTTTTTAATTTTTGGTGTCATCAAGTCCAGTCTGCAACTGAATCAAAAAGGAAAAAAAAAAAAAAAAAGATCCAAGTCTGCAACTTGAACAAAAGTTTATTATCAACGCTCTTGTGACAAGAAAGCTGAAAGTCAGAAAAGGCCTAGTTTGAGTTCAATATAACTTGGTTGGTGATATATGCACGAAAGAAAGAATCACGATATGGGCTTTTTTGAATTTTATCTGAGAGTTCCACCTGTGAATTGTAATGGGGTAGAATGCTTGTGAATTGTAAGTAGGATCGAATTATAGTACGTTGATTGAAAGTTAGTTTTGTCGGTCGACTTGATGAAACCTAGTAACATGTATTATGTACAAACCAAACAACGAAAAATGTGAATGATTTAAGCACCAATGTAGTGTCAGTTAAAGACTCTTCGACGTTCTAGTCAACCAAGTGAGTGTAAGAAAAAAATAATTGAAAATAGTAAAATAAAGTTTTTCAAGAAAAAAATAATTGAAAATAGTAAAATAAAGTTTTTCTAATGATACGTGGATAGGAAATATGAATAATTCGTATAATCTAGCTATATTGATCGAGTGGTTAATTTGAAATGTAAATGGTATTGTGAGGACTCCGCTGTTTAAGGTGATCGAAATTAGATCTCAAGACTATCTGATGACAATTTGACAGTATAACCGTATACGACTAAGATCCCCCTAATTTAGGCTATTAGGTCCCTTTTATAGGTAGACTCCTGTATTTAGTTTGAGGTAGTCTAATTTTAATGGACTTAGTAGATTGAGTTCTAATGAAATTAGGAAGAGCCGTAATTTTTTGATTAATGTATGAGATAAAGTAAAGATTTATCTTTTAGATGAGTGAGTCCTTGTGCAAATAAACTCAAGGTGGAAGAGTTGGAGTTAGATTAGAAATCTTAAGTCAATGAGATATCGATTGTTATCTAAGAATCGTTCATAGTTAACATTATATTAGTTGATCGAACAAATGAGTCGATTCATTGAGGATATATTTATTAAAGTAGACTGAATTATTTAGTTTGTTGACCAATCCATATAAGGAAATACACCTTTGTTGATCGACATGCCATATTATAAATTATGTCGATCGACATGTTGGGCCAATGCCCAATTGACGATTGGGCATTTGTCATTGGGCCTAGATCTATGGCTACTACATGAATGCAAATGGAACATTTCTAGCTTCCACCCTCTAAATTTTGTATATGTTACTTTCATTCGCCTTTATCTCTACTATTATCACGTTACCTCTTCAGTGTATTATAAGGCGTTGATAATACATTCCGAGGTTGAAATAAAATATAATCAGAAGACTTGAAGTTAACTTGTCCTTAATTCACAAGACTCACATATTTAGTCATCTTGCAAATGTTCATATTTTATGTGTGCACAGTATCATTATAAAAGTAAAAAATAAAAATTTAAGAACAAATTCCATGAGACACCTCGAGATATGTTTTTAATCAGACGGAAACAATTTTATGATTTTATTATAAGATATCTCCACTTCACTAGTCAACACCATTAACTCTAATTATTGATTGACATTTTTGCTGTTACAACTCTCTAAGGGTTTAGTACACAAAAATGATAATTTTTTCAAATTTCTTAATTTGACCTAAAATTTTATTTGTAGATAAAAAACGTACAAATGATGATGATTAATACAAAAATCTATTTTAGATTTCGTATTAAAACGTATTTTATTGACATTTTCATTCTAATGAATTTCTTAAGGGTTAATACATAAAAAATGGTAATTTTTTCATCCCTAAGAATTTCATACCAAAAATGGTTATTTTTGAAATGCCCTCACGGATAAGATTTGTGGAAATCATTATTTCATAGTTCGTGTTGAAACTCACAAATTCTTTTAATAAAGTGATTTTCATATTTTCATGTTGCGAAAGCTCTTCTATTCACGCAAATAGATTCTTATATTAAAAGGATGAAATTGAAAACACATTTAATGTTAACAAGGTGTTGTTTTGAATTAACAATGATAAAGCTAAGATGCTATGAACTAAAATCTTAATAAACATATATTTTGTTTGCAATAAATAAATCTATGTTCTACAAGCAACAATTAATAAGGTAAGATGACCATATTGTTCAAGTAGATAATTGGGCTTGCTTCTTGTTTCTCCTGGGAGCAAAATAGAATATTGGACTCCATCAGATCAAGTGTATTTCTTTAGGCCCAACTACGTTATTCGGCCCCAACAACCCTAATCTTGCACTTGGTTGGCCCTCCAGGGCTTCCCAGCTAAGTTGAGACAAGCCATATATATTTGAATTAATTGCAAAAACGACCTCTTTTGAAGGTTGGAGTTGAAAAATAATATATTTCCCCATAGCTGAACTAGATTATTGGGTCATATCAGGCCTAATCTTGATTTTAATGAGCTAGACTAGATGGGCCAAATTACCCACTATATTATTGGCCCTAGTAGGCCAATTTTAAACTGTGAGAGCTAAGTCAACCCAGTGAATAAAATGGGTCACATTTCCTTATTAGGCCCGTTTCTCTCTCGTAGGCCTAATTGGATTATGGGTTTTGTTGAAAAATAACCCATTTGGGAACTACCTCTTTTTTTTTAAAGCTCAAGACATTGACAATTTGAGGACGAAATTGCCCTCCAATGTTAGTGTGCGGGTGTGGCGCGCTCAACCAAACGCTGACTCTGTGTGGTATTCAAAACGAAGCAACCTGTCAAAAAGAAGCAAACGTCTCCTCACCGTCGCATAGCACCCATTGCAGAGCTGAACCCACGTTCCGACCGACGCACCCATTGCGACAAGGCAAAGGCGACGCACGAACCCGCGTTCCGACCGACGCACCCACCGGTTGTTGGGTCTTTAGCAGTGAAAGAAACTCTATTTCGAACCCTCATATTTCAGACCGCATCACCCAATGGTCATTTACTCTCTCTATCGAAGAAACTAACATACTGAAAGCCGAAGAAGAAGCAGAGGACGGAAGAAGAAGGAAGAAGTTGAGGGAAGAAGAAGCAAAAAGGCGAAGGAAGAAGAGGCAACAAGTTGAACGTCCGTGAGAGACGCAGGAGGACTTTCAAACCTTCACGGTAAAAACACATTGCATTTAGTTGATGTTTTTATTGTACTAGTTGTTGGACACGATTGGATCCCAACCTTAAGGTTGGGAAGCAATTTGGTTCCAAGCCATATGGTGAGGATGCGGAGGTTTGGGTTGAAACCCCAACCTCCACTCTTTGGTTGCATGGTATTTATCCTTCTTAGGGTTGTGGTTATGGATATGGTATGAATACAATATAATGTGTATTAGAGTTTAAGCATTATTGTTTTGGTAATAAAACTGTTATGGGTTGTTTGGTAATTGCAGGTTGACAGTGATGGATTCTGAAGTTGCGGTGAAGATAATGGACTCCGAGCATTTTTCTACAAAAGTTACATGCTTTTCGAAGGTGGGAGCCTTAAAAATGATTGAGGAAAAGTTAAATGAAGCACAAATGGAGATGTTCAGGAGGTCATGCTTTGGTAAACTGCTGAACATGAAGGACTTGAAGTTTGCTGGGCAGTTAGTGCATAACTTGCTTCTCCGACAAGTGGATTGTGATGATTCGGAGGAGCTGTGGTTTGCACTCCCAAATGACAATGTAATTCGGTTCGGAATGCAGGAGTTTTGTCTCATCACAGGGCTTTATTGTGGGCCATACCCACTAAAAGATGGGTCTGTTGATGAATGTACATCGACTGAGAATTTCAGCCAGCGAATGTTTCCCGGTAGTGGCAAAATTTCGAACAAAAGTTTGGACATCACTTTCAGGGCTGCTACTTCGGAAAATGATGAGGACATCGTAAAACTTGCATTGCTGTACTTTTTAGAGACAGTGTTACTTGGGAAGGATCCGAAGAACCAGATTCTAAGGGAGCATATTCGACTGTTGGATGATATCAATGCATTCAACAAATACCCGTGGGGTCGATGCTGCTACGAGATGACGTTGCGTGGCATGAAAAAGGATTTTAAGAAAATGGCTGGCAAGGTTGGAAACCGAAATAAAGGGCAAAAGAACAAGAACAAGAGAGATGTTTCATTCTATTCATTGTCTGGTTTCCCATATGCATTTCAGGTATATGTATGTTGTTAATTTAGTTTATGATGCTTCGTAATGGTATACGACGTTTGGCAATAAGATTTGGTTTTATTTTCTGCACTCATAGGTATGGGCTTGTGAAGCAATTCCGATAATTGCACAACAATTTGCACTGAAATCCAGCCATTTGCTGCCCCGTATAGTCAATTGGAGTTTTACGGCAATCCCAATGTCAGGAGAAATTGTTACGTTGTTTCATCGCTGTGATGTATGTAAATATGTTACCGAGTTTCGTATGTCAATATATTACTGACTGTAATTGAAATTGTACATTAAAGTTGCTGGTTTGAACATTTGTTTTCAACTTACCTTATAGTTTGAAGCTGCCCGTATGTTGGAGGCGACACATTCTGAGGAAAGTGAGGATTATTGGCAACATTTTCGCAACAAGGAGGAGGGTACAGCCCAGGTGGGTTCTCATAGTGGGGCCTCTGATAGTGCTGGCACTGGGGAGAAGGACAAGAGTGGCAAGGCAACTCAGGTCCCATTTAGGAAGGCACATACTTGGGGAAGACGAGCACATTCTCAGGTACATTCGCTGGTTGCTTTTATGTGTGCTGTTAGGCACATTATGCAAGTAAACCACCTCACTTCACATGTCCACTGAATTTTGTACAGGCTGCGAAGGATAGCAGTAATAGTCAAAGTGAACAATTAAAAGCCATCCATAAACAGGTGGAGCAGGTTGGGAAAGAAATGATGAAACAACTGCAACATACAAACAAGAACTTAGAAGGAACGAAGTTGAAGGTACAGGAAACGTTTGATATGTTGTACGAAACAAACAAGAAGGTCGATATGATTATGGACTTGTTGTTTACAAACAATGTTGATCGACCACGTCAGGAAACACCTGCAGCGAATGTACGTTCCATATATGCCTAGTGTAGGAACTGAGTTTCGTATATGAACATGTACTGATGTCGTTGGAAATTCGCTTCGCAGGACAGTGACGAGCAACAGCGTGAAGGTAATGGAGACAGTACTGGAGTCGAAGGATCAGTGCCAGTTGGCGCCGAGACGCCTGCACGTGGTACTCATGAGGAGGCGGACAGTTTCGGGGAACTCATGGCGTTCAGGCCAAGCGTCCCAACAAAAGCATGGGTACTGTCGCCTGCCGGGGCTTCTGATGCATCCGTGAAGATTGTACCACAATCCCAAAGTCGGAGCATAAAGGAAGAGAAGGGTACACAGGTGTTCGGCCCATTTTCAGGGTTCGAAGGTGGCCCACTAAAAAGGTCAGAAAGGTTGTTGCGTAATCGGGCAGAGGGCAGTGCAGAAGTGAGACAGCATTGGGCAGACAGTTTAAGGGGGAAAATTATCTTGGACCCTATCCTGCCCCAGCAGCCAATGGTAGGGTCGCCTTCGGTCGGTTCGGACATAAGTTTGAAGATTATACCTGAACCAAAATTTTTCAGAAGAAAGAGAAAAAAGGGTCCACAAATTTCGTCTCCATTTCAGCAAATGCAAGTTGTGCCAAGAAAGCGGGCCAAGTTCGATCCAACGCCTAAACCTTCCGATACGGATCTGCAAGCATTTACAGCATGGCGCGATGACCATTTACCGACCGAGTTGTATGGTTCTGACCTTCTTACTGCATTGTTTTATTTTCCATACTGTTAGTTTGGTATCTATTTAACCAATCATCAACAATGGGGTTGTCACTGCAGAACAATGGTGCGTTTGCCAACCGGAGACTGCAATCAGCAGTGGTTTAGGGAGTTGTGCAAACCTAGTGAGTGGTTGCGAGATTCGGTGCGTATAAAAAGGAGGCAAGTAGCTATGTCAGACATAAATATGGACTGTGCAGTCTAACGGTATGCAATTTCACTTTTTCCAGCATCTGGATGCTGCTTTCTGTTACATTCGGTGGCAGGCGATGCGGTCCCCTACTAGCAAGATGGAAGCCTTCACGACGACAGATATTTTGTTTGGGGTAAACAAAAGGTTTCTTCAAAAGTATATTGAGTTCTGAACCTTGAAACGTTTTTCAGTTTCTAATGGCATTGTTTGTTCGAATTTTTGTAGCAACACTTGCTAGGTAAATGGGAGGCGTCTACCAAGAAGAGAGCTCTTTGGGCTGATGATGACATTTGTGTACGCTATGCAAGGGGGGAGGTGGCCGGGAGCAGACAGGGTTCATCGGAGGTGGCCTGTCGTCCGTGGGCAGGACTTGCGACGGTATACTCGTTAATTGGTTGCTTCGCATTTGATATGGTATGAACTGTTATGTTACAAACTGAAACTGATTGCTGGTTCTCTTGTGCTTGTCGTGTCCGTAGCTGTACATGCCATTCAATTACAGGGGTGCACATTGGGTCCTCGTGAAAGTACACTTGAAGGAACGAACAATAACCCTGTTTGACTCATTGGGCACCTACGTCCGCAATTGGAAACAGTTTTTGCTTCCCATACAAACAATACTGCCACAGCTCCTTAAGAAGACTGATCACTACGGAGCAGAGGCGCACATGACTGCAGCATGGTATAGGAGGGAGGGATGGTCCGTGTCCCGGTGCGACGCCACGCCACAACAAGATCCAGGGTCAGAGCTACACCACATGCAGCAGTTTCAAAAGAGCATTTATATGTACGTCATGAGCTAACCTGTTACGTTGTCTTCTTTTATGTAGGAGTGGTGATTGCGGGATGTTCGTAATCAAGTTGGCCGAACACATGGCGCACGGTCTGCCAGTGAACTCATTCGACCAATCCCATATACCAGGATTCCGGAAGCAGCTAGCGCTGGACCTGTGGAAGTGGTCGCAGCAGTTATTGAGGGTAAGTTGAATATGATTCCTAGTACACTGTTGACTTTGGCAGTGTGGGTTGCATGGGTAAGATATCATACTGCAGTATAAATCTGTCATGGGTAAGAACACGTTGCAGTATATGGTTGGCATCACCGCTTGACAATACAGCTACAACATGATGCAGCTGTTGTTGTTTTGTTGCATGAGTTGTACCTGGATGCTGCAAATACAATTGCAACATTTACGTGCATCATGTTGTATAAATGACTTGATGAAATTCTATAAAATTTCATCAAGTTGGAAGTCCTTGAATAATTGGTTTGTTGTTATGAACAAAAATTTATTATTTATTGGTGGAGGATGGGATTCTCATAAATGTGATGTGAGTTCATTGTGCCTGCTAAATGGATGGGACGGTGGAGGTGGGGGAGAATGCGGATAGAGACAATGTTTGTTCTTCTTCTACATTATCTTGTGAGTTAAGTTAGTTTTTGTTATTGTAGCATGGTGGCCCAGTATTTCCTCGGAGATCTGACCGGTCCGCGCCTGTATTCACACGACCTGAAACACAACCTCGGTCTTGGTATCCACAAAAGTGACGAAATCTTGAGATTCAGCAAGAAGAAGCTGAGTCTTCTGTACAGGCTGAGTTCCCAACTTTGAGGTATTTATGTGATTATGTATTGTTGTTTTTTTATGAAAGCTAACTTTGTAATGCATCATGTCATCAATTTCCGTTTATGGTAGAGGGTTAATTGCTTGGTTTATTTATTTAATATATAATTTATGTAATTTTCTTCAGTGTCCTGTGATATATGAGATATCTTTTCTATATCTATAAAGTTGTTGTTTTCGGCATGGTTATCCTGTATATATATTGTTTTTTTGCCTGTAGAGCCAATCATTTGATGCTGAGTGAGATAGTTTGTAGCCTAATGTTGTTGATGTGACAGAATGACATGAACTTATGTGTTTGTATATCTAACTGCAATACAGTCGGTCCGTATGTGCTAATGGTTGGATGTATTTTTTGTTGTTTTTCTTGTTCAGAACTGGAGCAGTAATTTGAGTCGGATCAGTTTGTGTGAGTATTTTAATGAGAACTAACTGCTTTTGATAATCCTTGACAATTGCATACATGGCAGTCTTCATTCTTCACCATTTGTCCAATTATTTGAAATTGTAATTCTTTTTGTTGTGTAATTATTTTTTCTCTGCATATTGGAAGCTGAAGTTCTTGACGAATTTGCATGTTGGGCAATCTTTGCTTCAACTGTGACGGGTTAAGGCAGCAGGTCATACTTGAGTTGGTCGAACAGTGCCGGACTTAAAACCAAAGAGTGGTACACCTTGTTAATTCGAATTCGTAAGTCTTATGCAAAGAGTTGTTTGCGTCAATTAGATATGTATGAATGTTTCTTAGTATGTAGCAATGTTGTTTGACTATTATGGTGCTGATTTGCATGAGTGGTAGGATAACGTTGGCGTCGCTATTGTTTTGCTGGCAACATACTCAAATTATGGGCATGATGCCCTTTTTATTTATAATTTTTTTGTTCTTGTAATGAAATAAATATGTGGAAAAGAAAATCGCTAAATGTGCTAAACATTATGTGTTGTATGTATAAAGGTAACATGCTAATGCCTCGATGTGGACTTTCATGCAGCAGTTCAGTTGTTACAAGTATCCATGTAGTTGGAGTGCAAAGGGGACCACATATTTCCTGGTGGAGCTGTGTCACAGTGTCTTCAGGTGGCACTGGGGGACACCACGCATGTCATTGCGATGAGCTACCACATCTGGATGCTTGAAATGTTTATGTACTGTACAGTTATAAAATTGGTAATGGTAGCACTGCTGTATGTATTACAGGTTGGAGCTCTTGAGTATGGTATCCGAATGAACAGGGATGCTGCAACCTGGTAGTGCAACTTGTACGTGCATCATGTTTTATGTATAAAGGATGAAAGTCTATAACAGTAGTTCAATTTTGAAGTCCTGGACGAATTGGTTTCTTGTTATGAAACAAAATTGATTAAGCAACACATGTAGCTATTTTTAATCGCTATTTATTTAATATAATGTCTACTTTCTTAACTGTGAATAAATATTGTGATGGGTCATATTGATTGTAAGAAGTTTGTTTCGTCGTTGTGGCTGGAGTTATGAATCGTGGTTGTGGTTTTATTGTTGGAGTCCTATTATTTATATTTGATATAAGTGTAACTATAAGTTTCAGATGATGTACATGTATGTTATTAATAATTTTGAGTATCTAATTTTAGGCAACTTAAACCAACTTTAGTACCATGAAAATGTTCCAAATAAACTAAAAATTAATTTGATAGTCACATCTGACAATCAAAAGTAAAAAATCGCTTGTTTTCAGTTGCCTTACCCGAATTGTCGCTGTTTTTTTTTTAAGGCAACAATCCTTACGTTTTGAAATTAAATCTACTCCTCAACTTAAAACCCAACTCAACGCAGCTAAGGCACCATTTCAGCAGCACCCTGAAGCTTTTTTGCACTTGTAAAAATTCGAAAACTCTTATATTATATGCAAATTAGTTGTGCGATTCTTCATCTACTCTTGAAATTTCCAGTAAGTACACTGCTTTTGAAACATAAAACGACTAGCATAGGAAACAAAACCAACTACACTGGTTTTGAAACATAAAGCGATTATCATAGGGAACAAAACCAACCAAAATATAACCTGCCATTGAATTGGTACACAAATAAATAAAATTAAATGAAAGTAGAATGAAAAATGTATGGTGTAGCACACCTGATAATTTATCATATTCGCAGTTGACGATGTGATATAGAACGATGTTGTTAGAGGATGCAAGGACTACATAATAATATTTGACAGTCTATTTACTGGCCTTGTCAATCCATAAATAAAAACTATTGTTTAAAGGAATCTTTATGTAAGGAAGACCATATGGTTGAGAAAGTGAGGTTCCCCTTTTAATAAAGTGAGGAATCACCTCACTTTATAAGATAAATTTTACGATAGTAAGATTGTAGACTTATTTTCAGTAAAATTGACAGGCAACTGGGACAAATATCTGTGTCACTAGCAGAATGAGGCAAGATTATTTTTCGTAAGGCTATATGAAGTATACGGCATTGAGTCATTTCTACCCAAATGAATAACCAAATACTAAATTTAGATGTAAGTAAAGCAACATTGACATCAATGCTGAATCCTCTTAACAAATTTCAGAGTATGCATGCACCTTTTTCCGCAACACATAGTCCCTGTTAACGGCTGAAACCTGTTTTGCCAGGGCAGCCATGGGTTGACGACTAAAACTATAAAGTGAGAATACATTGACTCACACAAAGCAGCATCTGCAAACGGTGTACCCATTAAACATATGCATACATGGCAGAAATACATATATTTACAGTAATATGGTATCAAGTGGACAAACTTCGTGAGCATTCATACATTCCTGCTCGCCGCGTATATGCCTTTCCCTTATCACACCACCTACCTGATGTACAATTAAAACATTCTTCATACAAAATGCATTTGCCTAATAAAACCACCTACATGATGTACAAAAAATACATTCCACTTGATGTACAAAAGACCCAAAGGAGGAAGAAGACAAAAAATACTTCCTTCTGGTCAATGTCATCTACAAAGCGCAGTTGGTAGACTCCATCTTACACTCAGCTGCATTCTCTTGGAGAATGCAGCTGAGTCTTACTGTGTTATTTATGACATTATAATTCCATTCATCGTACTGTCATATTGGAATTGGTGCGGTACACCTTTGTCGGTTGTGCCCGAAGCCACCACATCTACTGCACTTTGCTTTCTTCTTATCTTCACCTTTGGAAGGTTTTCTTTTTGTACTAGGTCGACCACGAGGCTTACGACCTACAGGGGGTAGGACAGTAGGAACTTGAAGACCTTCAGGCAAAATCCAGTCATCCGCACAACCAACCGGATGAATGGAAGCCGCATATGCTGCTGCTAATGAATCCCGGGTATAGTATGCAGCACAGTAGTCATAACATGATAGATGGCGATGACTACAGACAGCCAAAGCATGTGCACAAGGAAGTTGGTCGATCTGAAATTTTTTGCACTCACAAGTTCTACTCCGCAAGTTAACAACTGGGTTCAAAAATTCATCGATGACAAGGTACCTATCAATGTCAATGGGGCGCACAGGATAACGGCCAGCTTTCTTCATCCTGTGCCGCAGCTTCTCTTCAACCCATCTTGTCATTGGCGTTGGGGTTATCGCAGCATCCGCACGCCTTTGCCAAAACCATCTTTGAAGTACGCCACGTATATGCTCTATTAACTTCGTGATGGGCAGCTCTCGTGCCTCCTTCAAAATGGCATTCAAACACTCAGCAATGTTTGTTGTCATAATGGAATATCTTCTACCCTCAAACTCACATCTGGCCCATTTGGTTGGGTCCGCAACAATCAAATACTCAGCTGCCTGAACACTAAGTCCATGGATTTGGGACATGATGGCATTGAAATCTGAAGCACGGTATGCTTTGGCAGCCTTGTAAAACAGCTTCTGCACATCACCACCTTTACAATTGGCCTTCATGTTTTGCCCTAGGTGATACATACATATTCCATGCAATGCCCCAGGAAACGAATGTGCAACAGCCGTTGCTATACTTGTGTTACGGTCTGAAATGAACACTACATCATCAACATCTCCAATACACCCATGCAACTTTGTCATAAACCAAATCCATGCATTATCATTTTCTGAGTCTCCCACGCCAAAAGCTAATGGATAGACTTGGTTATTTCCATCCATGCAAGTCGCAATAAAGAGGGTACCTTTATACTTCGATTTGAGGAAAGTGCCATCAACAGCTATAACGGGCCTAATGAAAGATCTAAATCCATGAAGTGAACCTCCTAATGCCATGAAAAAGTACTTGAAGCGATTAGATGCATCACATTCAATCTCTGTTATGGTCCCTGGATTTTGTCGTTCCAACAAGGCGCAATAAAATGGAAGCATAGTATACGACTCTTCGGGTGATCCCCTTGCTAATGTGAGAGCAACCTCTCTAGCCCTCCATGCTTTATTATAAGTACAAGTCATCCCATAACTTTTCTTCATGTCTTGAACGATGTCGTTTGGACGGTAAGATTGAGAAGCACCCTCATACTTCCATTTGATACAATGGCCAATCAGTTTGCTTGTTACTTTAGCCCGTTGCAAAATGAGCGAATCAAGAGAACAGGTGTGGTCCGGAAGGTATTTTCGCACACAAAAAGCTTCTGACCCTGCCAGTTTTGTTGCACGAAGCCACCACTTGCAACCTTTCTCCACACAACCCAAAACCAATAAGTCTTTGGTGGACTTCTTCACTTTTATGTTGAACTGTCGACCAGTAGCTAACATTCTTATATTAAGCTGTAGCTCTTCCTTACTACTGAAAATATCACCCTTTCGAACCTCTGTCACACTGTCGAACAAACTGGCAGAACGGCCACCATCTGCAGCCAAATGAATCAAAGATGTCGTTCCAACCTGACAATCCCCCTCAACCATTTCAGATTTCAACTTATTGTCTTTCCAATTGTCACCCCTATCAATTGGTGATGCTTCCGGACAACCTTTTGTCGGTGTACAGACATCTGCAACTTCGGAACCAAAATGATCGAATATGTCCTTTCCATAGTTATCATCCCCTCGCACATCTTCATCACTCATTGTGCGTTCAATATTGTACGGCCCTTCACTGTCCAAATACTTCTCTGCAGCAAATTGTACGAATGTATTATTCAGACATTCTTCGTCACCAACTGGCAAGCAACCTATCGAGTCACGTTTACGTTCAACTGAAATGCATAACGGATTCCTCGTCATTACATCACTAACTTCGGCGATAAAGAAGTCGACATCAGTATCGTTCAACACTTCAATGGGTGGGGCGGCATCACTCATTTTATATCTGAACTTCATCGTAATTGCATAATCAGAACGTTTTATATCAAGTGCACGACATACAGTGTCCTGTAATTCTTCATACGCTATATTATTTGCCAATAAAATTCCTTTTGTCTTTCCACCTTCATATATCAAGTTTCCTTCCTTATTGATCCACTCGCCATCATAGCGAACCGCAACACGAACTGTACCCATGACCTTCAACCTGTCAAATGAAGGCAATATTGTGGTTAGTACTTATATCCAAACATTGCTTCCTCATGGTTTGTCCCAAACAAGCACCTCAACTCTCACAATCTCCCAAATAAGTGAAAGTTGTATTTTTTATTTTTTCCTACAAACAAATTGCATTTATGTCAACAAAACAAACATTTGTATAGATTCTCAACTGAATTTCTTTTCACTTTCAGGTTAAGATTCTTTTTCACGTTGGATTCTCAATCTGCAATGATATCTCCCAGACTAAATGCCGTCCCAACCTTCACGTTGGGAATCCCAATATGAAGGTTAGGATTACCAACCATTGTTTTTCATGCAACCCACTGGTTACATTACAATATCAAACACCACGAATGAAATCGTTTACAACATTCCAACTAAACATTCAACATTAACAACTACCAATTCAATCTAACTTACTCACTCTATTAATACCCACAACACCACACATAAATTACACCAAACATACCCACAGAAGAACAGCTCAAATAAACTTACCACATTCGGATATCCATAGCAAGTAAAATTGGTCTACTAAACTTACCACCCGCAGAGAAGAAGTCGCTATAGCAAACAAGATGTCTGAAAACTATGGCGTAGTACAATGTCATCCAAAACCTCACTCACTCCTTCTACCGCCGTTAAAAGAGAGAAACACTTTGGGTGTCGAACTGAGAAGACAGTAGCATGTGCAAACTAAGAAGCCCGATTGAGGTGTGGGAAGAGACAAGATGGAAGCCTACATTCGGCGGGAGGGTAACATCACACTAACTAGACGCAAATGGAAAATGAAGCAAATGGGTTGTCCATGCATTTGAGAAGTTACCGGATTAGCATGCATGGAACCTGACAACACACTACCAAGATGCAAATGGAAGAAGAGCCAAGTTAACTGCATGCATTTCAGTAGCTCGCGGGTTAGCAAGCATGGAGGCTCACAACACACTAAGAACAGGCAAATAGAAGAAGAGAAATATGGGTTATGCATGTATTTCACCAGCTAGGCAAATTGGATGGAGAGACAACTGAGTTATGGAAGCTCACAACTCACTAAAAAAAGGCAAACGGAAGAAGAGCTAAGTTAACTGCATGCATTTCAGCAGCTCGCGGGTTAGCAGGCATGGAGGCTCCCAACACACTAAGAAGGGGCAAAGGGAAGAAGAGACATATGAGTTATGCATGTATTTTAGTTGCTGGGCAAATTGGATGCAGAGACAAATGACTTATGCATGTATTTCAGCAGCTGGCGGGTTAAGATACAACTTATGGCGCCCATTTTCCTTTAGGGCATTTTTGTCCATTCCATGTCTTTTTTTAAGAATATAAAATTATAAGGTTAGATTTGAGGATGCTCTTTCCAATTGGGTCATTTCATATATTTTCTCCAAATTTATTTCTTTAGGCCCAACTACGTTATTCGGCCCCAACAACCCTAATCTTGCACTTGGTTGGCCCTCCAGGGCTTCCCAGCTAAGTTGAGGCAAGCCATATATATTTCTCCATAGCTGAACTAGATTATTGGGTCATATTAGGCCTAATCTTGATTTTAATGAGCTAGACTAGATGGGCCAAATTACCCACTATATTATTGGCCCTAGTAGGCCAATTTTAAACTGTGAGAGCTAGAGGTGGGCGTTTTCGAGTTCGGGTTGGGTTGGGTTGAAAATCTCCCAACCCAACCCAATAAATTCTTCAACCCAACCCAATAATAGTCGGGTTGGGTTGGGTTGGGTTGATTGAGTTAGATTTAATTTACTACAAAGGCATAAATGATCTAATTCATAACTTTTTTAGTCTTAATAATTTGATTACAGATAAAATAAATATAAATAAAGTCTAATTATTGTAAAAAAAAAGATTAAATTCAACATAAAAGTTGTCCTTAATCTTTATCATAAACAAACGGTCTTCTAGAGAAGGGAGAAAATCTTGGATTTAGAATTGGGGATAGGCGTCTGTCGGGTTCGGGTTGGGTTGGGTTGAAAATTTTTTAACCCAACCCAACCCAATTTAATTTTCAACCCAACCCATCCAATTTTTTTTAAGATGTAACCCAACCCAACCCAATAAAAAATTATCGGGTTGGGTTGGGTCCGTCGGGTTGGGCTGGAAATGCCCACCCCTAGTGAGAGCTAAGGAATTATTTGTTTTTTGCACTTAACACTTAATGATATTTAATTAGGCTAATTAAAAGATTTTTATTTGTTTTTTTAAGTGGTCAAACCACTTAAAATAACCCAAAAACCACTTAAAAAAAAGTTATATTTTTTGACTTTTCACTTAATACAAAATCACTTAATGATTTTATAAATATATTATTCCAAATTTATCCATCCTAAAACAACATATTTCTAAGTTTATCATAATTTTACATTATACAAATTTCTTTTAATGCTTTAACAAACAATATTAAAAAATAAAAACCCTAAACATCTCAACATGAATTTTTTTTATAGCTGGATTACTATATTTCTCCAATAAAATTTCGGTAAGAATCTTTATTGATTTTTTTATTAATCTACTTGTGAAGTAGCACATATTGTGTTTATTTGTTAAAGTTTAACTGTGTTATTAGTGTTTTTGATTTATGTATATTGATAAAAATTTGTTTGTGTATAACAAAACCTCAAAGTTTCTCATCTTGTTTCTCCTTTTGGTTTTTTATCTCAAAGTTTTTATCGAATCTGCTATCGATTTATATTAAAAACCTCAAAGTTTTTTTTTGTTATCGAATCTGTTATCGTGTATATTACTGTACGATTTCAATTTTTGTTATAGTAGTAATCAATTTAAGACCATTTTGTTTATTTTTATTTGAATATATAAATTTTAATCATGAATCAAAATATTATATATATAAATGTTTTAATATTTGTTAAATAATTTATTGTAATTGTTTGTATCAAATTAAATAAAGTTACTTAACAATTAATAATAAAAGGATATAAATGTTAAATTGTTAGCATTCAGACAATTTTAACTTTAAAAAACAAAACAAGATTATTATACATTCAGAGGTAAGGAAAAAAAAAAAAAAACAAACATGTTTATCAGATTTCAGATTTCAGTCACTATTCAGTCTTAAGTCTTCAGCAGCATTGTTAAGTCTTCAGACGAAAAAACAAACGACCTCTAAGTCAACCCAGTGAATAAAATGGGTCACATTTCCTTATTAGACCCGTTTCTCTCTCGTAAGCCCAATTAGATTATTAGGCCCTGCCTCTATAAAATTATCACGATGCAAGGACAAACGAACTATTAAAGATGTAACAAAGATCCAGCAAGTTGTAATATTTCTTGTATAACTGTAATTGAATAATATTGATGCAAAAATATGTTCAAGATTTTACTTTTAAACGTATTTTTTGTTGACCTTTTCACCATCATGAATTCCCTATAATATCGAAAATGATAATTTTTTCAAATTCTTCAATTAAACCTAAATTATTTGTAGAAAGAAACACTCAAATTATGATGATTAGCGTAAAAATGCATTCAATATTTTGCTTTAAAATACATTTTTTGTTGATGTTTTCACCTTCACGAATAGGGGTGGACGAAAAAATCGAAATTAAATTGAATTGGATCGAAAATATTGGTTTTCCACCTGTATTCAACTCGATTTTTATGAAAAATATTTGACAGTTTAGTTCAGTTTTGGGTCAAAACAATTGACTTGAATCAAAATCTTAACAAAAACTATTAACAATCCTTTCTTTCTTTACTTACATTTTCTCTTATCCTACCGACCGCCGACCTCAACGTCGAAACCTTCCCTCCCTTCCTCCTTCACTACACCACTAACTCTTCTTTACACATCCTCCGTCGCTGCATCAAGAGCTTCATGAGCGACGACTCCATGCTATTCATGACAGGACCCTAACCAGACCTTCTCTAGGCTCTCGTTTGGAGGATTCTGCCGGGCACTTCAACGGACTTCCTTAACCCGACTAGTAGGATTCAGGAAACCCCAGAAGCGAACCCCTATTCTTTTTTAGCCGGTTTACTTGTTTAAACTTAAGAATTTGGTTTTCTGTAAAATAGTTGGAATTAGTGTAAATATATTTTTTTTTCTCAAAAACAACTTTTATAAAAATTTTGACAGCATAACGGCTGTAATTTTGACAAATCCAAAATTTTATCTGTAAAGAAAATACACTTCGACTATGATTTCATCACCACCCAACTTATTTAATCCCAAACATACGTTTAATCATTTCTTTTCACAATCATGCATTTCCATCATTCATATATTTTTCACATGCAAATCATATATATCAACACATATATGTATATTGTGTGCATCATGTGATAAATGTGTCTCAAGTGAGAATATTCTAACTATATATACATATCAAAATATAAGTTTACAATTCACCATGTGTCTATATATCAAACATACGATAACTTTGTTCACTTATATACAACAACATAAAAAAATATATTTGACATTCATAGGATAAATCTGATCGTCTCCTACCTATAAGCAAAATGTCAATCTTTCGACCACGAAGTCACCTATAATAACACCTGACGGAGTAAGCAAGCTACACAAATAAAAAATGAAAGGTTAATTCATCACAATATAATAACACGTAAATATTATTCCACTTGATGCTTTACTTATATAGATGTTGAAATTTTTCAATTTTTAAAACATTTATCATAAAAAGACCATGTGTATACCCTAATGTACTCTAACCATCACGTGACGATTTTCTACTAACCCTAACGTAAAGCTACTATAGTATTTCGACCACTACATGCGGAATTCACTACATTGCGACATAGGGTGAAACGATCTCAACTTTGGGAAACTACAACGCGGAATTCTCTATATTGCAATTATAGTGCTAATGAACTATACTTTGTGCGACCATATGCGGAATTTTCTACATCGCATATTGTGGTGCAACTACTCACTATCACTTGCAACTAGGTACGGAATTTTCTACATCATCGCCTATTGCAAGTGATTATAAATCTAGACAACTACGAGCGGAATTTTTTACGTCGTCACGTAGTGCCAAATGCTCTGATACTACGGTATACATATGATTCTTAACTCAAGCTTTGCATATAACTTTTAAAAACAAATTTTGCCTTCGAACCTCATTTCTTGATTCGAGACAATGATGTTTACTTGAAATCCAACTTATATTTGGAAAACCATTTTAAGAATTTGTGGAATACTAACAAGTTACAATGTAAATTGAGATTAAAATAACGTAAGCGAAGTACACTTACCTAGATCTGAATATGCTCTAGCGCCTCAACAAGCCCCTCGTACCTCGCTCGCCTGCTCGTTACCTACATAACATTCATATTCATAAGAAGCATGTTTAACACTTGACTAGTTAACAATGTACTTAGTCACATTGCTTTTTACACTTAAACTAGTCATACGGATTTATCTTTAATCCGATCATTAAAATTCTAATTTCTTTGTAAAAGTTTCACTTTTAGACCCCTAGGATGACGGGACCCGTGATGGATACCGTAGTAGTCCAATAGACCTCCAACAAACCCGAGCTTTGGTCCGGAGAAGTCCTACCGAAGCACCAAGACTCACTTTAGACTCATTTTGTAAATCATTTTATTGGTGGCTGAAGTAAAATTTTTTCCTTTTTCTAATGAAAATCCGATAATATGCCGGCTATTTATTGAACTATGCCGCCCTGTAAATTCAAAAGCAATTTAAAGACACTTCTATAGCACACAATCTCCACTACTAGGGGCCTTTGGCCCTTATCCAAAACCAGTCATAACCTAACCAATCCCAATTATGAAATGAATGGAAATCTAGATTTTTGTTTTAAAAACATTTTCACAAAACGTGCATCTAACAATTAATATTTACGTTTACAATTTACATCATTTACAATTTCATTTATGTACAACACATGCATGACAAAATATGAGCTATACAATAAGGTGTAGTCGTTCGTCAGTCTCTCCGCGCATCAATCTGAGTCTTGTTTGCTGGACGACTCACTCCTGCACTTGAGGAAAAATTTTTAAGAACCATATAGAAAATAAACAGTGAGTATAACTCAGTGAGATAAACCTTAAACCATTTCATAAACTAAAGTATTTTTCTGAAATACCTTTTTAATCTTTCAACTAAAACTGTTTCTAAAATTCAGTTCGAATTTTTTTCGAAAACTTTCTAATTTCTCACCTTGATAGTAACCCAGGGAAACTACTCCTATCGTGGCCGCATAAATCTCTAGCTAGCCATTAGGAATTAAGGAATCTACCCTATGTAGTCACCGATGCGCGACTCTGGGCACGCGTTACCCCTACGCAATCGGTTTGAACTACACTACTCTATACGTGCAGAGGGTCGCTCACTAACTCTCTCTCTATTAGTTAGTAACTCTCTCACATCTACCATGCACGCATAAAGTATTTTACTGGGTACTTAACTAGGGCTAGGGTAAACCATCGGTGTATGAAAATTCTTTTTCTCGGTGTTCTCAAATAAACTCGCTTTTGAGGCAAAAAGCCTAAAAACGTTACTTTCAATAATTCTTTACATAAACTCATCCTTAATTTAAAGCTCATATAATAGAATATTGATATAACAATAATATGCAATTTAATTACAACAACATAATAAATATAAATAATCATTAAATAAACTTTAATGTCAACTATACTTGGTGAGGTGGGATTTCTACTCACAATACGCTCTCAGATAAATCCGATCCTCCTCCGAATGCCTCCTGGACTTTTTGCTTTTACCCTAAAACATCAAATATCCATTTAGGGTCACTTAACTCATTCAAATAACACTCAAATCAATAAAAATCTCACTTATCGACTCTCTAATGGCACTATTTCGCGCATAACTTACGCAATTTTTATCGGAATCGATCTGTTTCAAAACCTATGATTTTCTATGACTCCTAGGTATCATTTGAGGTGTAGAACATCCCTATATAGGTCAGTTTTGCCCAGGTCATCTCTAACTCAAGATTTGAGCTCGGGATCACAAAATCGTCAAAACTACTTCTATTTAGCTTCTAACACTTCTACTTGTTTTTCTATGCTTTCTTAACCCTTTTTATGCTCAAATTTGAGTTCAAAATCACTTAATCTCAGAGGTATTCTATTGATTTTCATAGCCATAGCACACACAAACATAACTTTGTCATTCAAACACCCACAGCTCACACAAAATTTCTGTCAATTAGTTGGAGTGCATGGAAACAGATTTTGTTTTCACTTAAATCAAGTGTATGGCAGCCCTTATTTACAACCCTAAGCTACCATTTACACATCTCAACTTATCATTTAACTTTCTACAACATTCACTTAGAGTTCTACCATAATTTTGACGGTAAAATACCCAACACAACACAAAAAAAATCTGCACAACAACTTCCAGCAGTTTACTTCAATTTCAGCAAGTATGAGGAGGAAAAGAGATGAGATCTCACTTGATTCTTGTTTAGAGAAGTGAAATGGACTTGAAAGAGGTCCTAGAGAAGAGGATTTGAGGCTTGGATGGGCTGGAATGGGCTTTCTTCTTCAACTTTTCTACTGGCCGTCCAGAATTTCTGCTCTTCCTTCATGTTTCTGCTTCTTTCACGGCTGTTCTGTTTTGCTGCTGGTTATGCACGACCAGCCCTCTTTTTCTCTTAAAAAATTCAGCTAAGTGTCATATTTATAGACTTAACCTTTCAATAATTGCATTCCTTAACCTCATCTCCTCGAATTCACACAATATCCTCTCAATTCTTTCTACTTCTCACGGCTGCCCTTCTTTAAATTTTCTGGCAGCTTTGCTTTTCTTTCTTTTTCTTTAAATTTTGCTCTATGAGTTGTGTATATAACTCATTAACATTTCATATCATACCAAGCTTATCTCCCTTGATTTGTTTTGTCTATCACTCTTAGTTAAATGTTTGGTTACTTACTTGTTAACTACTAGTTCTACATAACGTTTCCTCTAGTTTTTATTTTTGAATTCAACCGTATCATCACTTATAATTTATTACTTGATTGTAGACTAACTATTATATCCTTCATTAACCTTTCCCTTACTAAGGTTTATTGTTGGGTAATTTTAGAATGAGCGTCCGCTCATCGATAACTCGGTTTAATTTAGTATTTACTAGATTTCTTATTTAAACCTCCTAATTACATTTCTAATGCTAGAAAGTTTAAGAAATCAAGACTAGGGGCTTACATAGGATCATCCCCATATGGTCCAAATAATTTTTAAGGGCCCGAAACGAAAAATCAAAAATTTAAACCTCTTTTGACACCCTATAACAGAATGTGATGTACAGCTTTGCTCGGGGCTCCGTTTTCTTTCATTCTTTTTCCTACGGTCCTCTTATCTCACATTCTGGTCACCCATAAAATTTTATCGAAAAATTCTATCGTTTGCTATGTCAAATCTAAGAAAAACGCCCTTTTTCGGGTACTTTTTGATGCACGTTTTCACATCGGACAAGCGACGATGATTTTTCTTTCGTATCTAAGGTTCTTTTACCTAATTATGATCAACTAAATTCATTCTATACAATAAAAATTGCATTTACATAGTTATTTTACTTAACGACTCTCTAACGGCACTATTTTGGGCATAACTTGCGCAATTTTTATCGAAATTGATCCCTTCTAAAACCTATGGTTTTCTATGACTTCTAGGCATGATTTGAGGTCTAGAACAACCCCAAATAAGTTAGAATTATACAGGTCATCTCTGTCCCATTATTTGAGCTCGAGATTCCCAAATTGCTCAAAACTACTCATTTGACAATCCTATCACTTCTATGTGCTTTCCTAACCTTAATTATGCTTAAATTTGAGTTCAAATTAATCAAAACTTAGAGGTTATCTACTATCCTTCATAGCCTTGACACACACACATACCTATTAAGGAGTAGAACTTTTCAATTTTTACAAGACAATCTCTCACAATCTTTTCATTAAACAATTTGTCTATTACTTTTGTGGCACTTTAATGCCTTAACTCTCACTTTAAAGTTTGTTGTCCAAATACCCTAATCTATCATTCACACACAACAACATGTCATTTAAGCTTCTACAACATTCACTTAAGGTTCTACACTAGATTTAAAGGTAAAATACCCAACACAAGATACTACCATAACAAAACTATCAACACACCCATACTACTCCAAGTTCATGCTTTTACTCATTCAAAATCACTTTCAACTCAAGGAAAATTATGAGAGTTACCTTTATCTTGCTTGGGTTATGTGGTTCTAACTTGGAGACACTTTAGAGGGGTGATTGGAGGCTTAAAAGTTGCTTGATCTTCCACTTTTCTCACTTGGTCTCTTCTTGACGTCCATCTTCTTCTCTCACATTTATGTTTTTTTTTTTTTTCACAGCAGCTGATTGTTTTTCTTCTTCTTTTCTCATGCCAATTTCTTCTAAGTGTTGTATATATATAGAATTAACAATTTCTAAATACCAAGCTTGTCCCCCTTGTTGACTATTTGACTATCGCTAGCATCTTTCTTTAGTTTAATTAAATAAGTGACTACTATTTCTAATTCTAAGTAATAAATAATGAGTCCTATAATTCTTATTTTTAGACTTGGTCATATTGTCCTTTATAATTTATTTCTTATTTGTGGACGGACTATTTTACCCTTTATTGACTTTATCGTACTATGAGTGTCCAAGACTTTAATATCGCTTATAAGGTTATTAGTATTATTCGTAACTTATCTTTCACCTTTCCATATTCTAACTCCTAATACTAGAACACTAGAAAATGAAGTATCAAGAATAGGGGTTTACAATTCACTCCTTCTCTCGTCAATCACTTATTGGTTTCATTTGCCATTCTCAAGGTTTTTGCTACTCTCCATTTTCCCTCAATTGGTGGCATAGTTTGTTGCAATAAAATGAATAAGACTTCTTTTTTTTTTTTTGTTATAAATTGTATACATTCATCATTGTAAATAAAAATAGGTAAAGGTTGGTAACTATTTGAAGACTTGACGAGGAAGCTCAACAACAACAGGAAAAAGGATTTGATTTAGAAGCGTAAATTAAATAATAATATACACACACAAAATGACTACTAAAAAAGTGTTTTTATGTGTAAGCATCCTTAATCTCAATAAAACCAGACAACTTGTGTCAGTTTTTGCTTATTAATGTCATTGGTTCTTCTAGCTTTTGGTTTTTGAGCTAATTTTCAAGGCCCATTTCCAAAGCCCAAACTGAATGGCTTGAATCAATATAATTTGGTTTGACTTGATTCAGTTCAGAGTATTTATATAATTTGGTTCGGTTCGATTTGCTATTTCGAAAATGGATTTTTTTTACTAAACGGTGGCGACCACTCCTAGTCATGAATCACCTAAGGATTATTACACCAAAAATAGTAATTTTTTTCAAAGTCCTCAATTAGGTCTAAAACTTTATTCATAGATAGAAACGATCAAATTATAATGATTAGTGTAAAAATTAGTTCAAAATTTCGTTTTAAAATGCATTTTTTGGTGATGTTTTCGACATCACCAAAATAGGCATTTTTTTCCTAAGTCCACACAATTACTCCTAAAACTTTATTCGTAGGTAAAAATATCTAAATTATGATGATTAACTCAAAAATCTATTCAAGTTTTCATTTTGAAACACATTTTTTGTCATCGTTTTTAGTGTCATGAATCCACTAAGAATACATCAAAAATGGTAATTTTTTCAAATTCCTCAATTATGCATAAGACTATATTTGTAGATAAAAAAACCCAAGTTATGATGATCGGTGAAAAAATCGAGTCAGAATTTCACTTTAAAACCCATTTTTTATTGATGTTTTCGCTGTTTCGAATCCCGTAACGGTTAAATGCACCAAAATGGTCTTTTTTTTTTTTTAAATTCCTCAATTAGTTCTAAAATTTTATTCATAGATAGAAATGTCTAAATTATAATGATTGGCATAAAAATTGGTTCAAAATTTTGCTTTAAAACGTAATTTTGGTTGACATTTTTGCTGTTACGAATTTCCTATTAAAAATGGTCATTTTTCAAATTATTCAATTAGATCTAAAACTTTATTTATAGATAGAAATACTCAAATTATAATGTTTGGCCCAAAAAAGTTGATTGAAGATTTCGCTTTAAAACATTATTTTTTGACATTTACACTATCACAAATCTCATAAGGGTTAATACATTGAAATTGATTATTTTTTCAAAGTCATCAATTAAGCTTAAAACTTTATTTGTAAATAGAAATACTTAAATTACAATGATTGATACTAAAACTGGTTTAAAATTTCACATTAAAACATATCTTTTGTTGACGTTTTCGCTATCACAAATCCCCTAATTTAGTGCATTGAAAATGATCAATTTTTCAAATTTCTCAATTAGGCTTAAAACTTTATTTGTAGATAGAAACATCCAAATCATGATGATTAGCATAAAAATCGGTTCAAGTTTCACTTTTAAAGGCATTTTTTATTAATGGTTTTGCCATCATGAATTCCTAAGGGTTATTAAACTAAAAAATGGTCATTTTTTCAATGTCTGCAATTAGGTCTAAAATTTTATTCGTAGAGAATCAAGTTATGATGATTGGTGCAAAAATTAATTCAAGTTTTTGCTTTAAAAAACAATTTTTGTTAATGTTTTTGTCATCACAAATCCTTTAGAGGTTAGTACACCAAAAATAGTTTTTTTTTCTTCCAAATTTTTCAATGAGGCCTAAAACTATATTTATAGATAGAAACACCCAAATTGTGACGATCAGCGGAAAAATTAGTTTAAGATTTCGTTTTAAAACATATTTTTTGTTTACAAATATGTCGTCACAAATCCTATTAGGGTTAGTACATCGAAAATATTCATTTTTTCAAATTCTTCAATTAGGCCTAAAACTTTATCGTAGATAGGAGCACTCAAATTATTATGATTGTCATAAAAGTTAGTTCAAGATTTTGCATTGAAATGCATTTTTGTTGACGCTGTCGTTGTTATGAACCCTCTATTGAAATAGTTATTTTTTCTATTTGCTCAATTAGGCCTACAACTTTATTTGTAGATAGAAATGCATAAATTATTATGATTGGTGTGAAATTCAAATCATGATTTCACTATAAAACACATTTTTTGTTAACGTTTTCATCGTCACAAATCTCCTGGGGATTAGTACACAGACAATGGTTATTTTTTCAAAGTTCTCAATTAGGTCTAAAACTTATTATTATTATTATTATTATTATTATTATTTGGTAGATACAAAAATCTAAATTATGATGACGAGTGCAAAAATTGCTTCAAAATTTATTTTTAAAATGTATCTTTTGTTGACGTTTTCCCTATCACGAATCTCTCAAGGGTTAGTACACCAAAAATTGTTATTTTTACGAATTCTTCAATTAGGTTTAAAACTTTATTTGTAGATAGAGACGCTCAAATTACGATAATTATCACAAAAATAAGTTCAAATTTCATTTTAAATGCATTTTTTATTGACGTTCTTGCCATCACGAATCGTTTAAGAGATATGACACCAAAAATGGTCATTTTATCAAAGTCTTCAATTAGGCCTAAATTTTATTTGTAGATAGAAATACCCAAGTAATGATGATTGATGCAAAAATCCGTTCAAGATTTTGCTTTAAAACATGATTTTTTTAATTTATGTTTTTGCCGTCACGAATCCTCAACATGCATTGAAAATAGTTTTTTTTTTTTTAATATAAATTCATTAATTAAGCCTAAAAATTTATTGTAACTGAAAACACCCAAATCATGATGATTAATGCAAAAATTGATTCAAGATCATTTTAAAACACATTTTTTGTTTACATTTTTACTGTTATGAACCCCTAAACATATTTGAAAATAGTCATTTTTTCAAAGTCGTCAATTTAGCCTAAAACTTTATTCATATATATAAACACCTAAAATATGATGATTAAATAAAAAATCAGTTTAAGATTTTGTTTTAAAACACATTTTTCATTGATGTTTTCAATGTCATGAATCTTTTAGGGATTAGTACACCGAAAATGATCATTTAAAAAATTTTGGTATGCAATAAAGGGATTTTATTTCAAATATTTAAATTAAAAAAATACATTAAAAAAATAGTTTAAGCTTAGGAGTATACAAAACTCTCTTTATAAAAAAGTTTACTTTGATTGCTCAAAATCAAAAGTCGGATGATTTTGCATAAAGAATTTTGTTGCTTGGATTGCGATAATCTAGATTCGAAAATGGTCAAAATGTGAATCTAATTTGATCCAATTTGGTTTATATTATAATTAAATTTAAATAAAATTTCTTTTAAAAATAAAAGTAATTTATTATTAAAAAAGGGTTTTATTGAAAACTAACCTTTTTAGGATGATCCTTGTGAGAACTAATCCTTTATTTGTAAAGCTTTGCAGATTGGTTTAATTTTGGACAATAATACCCTTGATTAGGTAACCTAATTACAACTGCGCCACCTCTTTTTTCCTTACCAAACTGGTCACTTTCTCTTTATTTCTACTTTTTTCGTCCATTCTCGCTTTAAGAATCCCAACCTACCATCTGAAGTCCTAATCGTTGCCCCTCATCGTTGCACGTTGACCTATCATCGTCACACCTCACCTTTGCCCACTGTTGGTCACTCTCTTAGTGTCTAACAATTGTCTTTGACACTTGGTCCTTCTCACCCTCGCACCTCCACCCACCACCGTCGCACTTTCACCCACCACCGTCTGAATGCCAACATGAAATTAGGGAAACCCGAGCAAAACACTGTCGTGAACTATCTATATATGTAAGTCTTTTATGTTATTCTATCTGTAAGAAACTCGAAGATATTGACCTGACATCTTCTCTACCCACCACTGTCCGATTTGGAATAAAAGCCGACCCACCCACCATTGAATCTACTTTGAGTGACGGCTTTTAGGTCTCCTCCACCCACCTACAGTCTATACATCTCTCAATTACGAAACCAAAACTGTTAGAAAATAGTAGAAGAAGAAAAAGACGGAAGAAGAAGGAATAAGTTAATGGAAGAAAAGGCAAAAAGTTGAAGGAAGAAAAAATAGGAAGTTGAAGTTGAGTGATAGCTGTGGCAGCCAAGAAAAAACTCCACAGTAAGAACACATTGCTTGTGGGATATTTTTGTTGTAGTAGCTTTTGTGGTTGTATAAACAATGTGATGTTAACATTATTGACATTCTATTTTTGAATTTTGTAAACGATTCCACTCGTGGTGTCGTTTATGGGTATTGTAAACCATGGATTGAATTTCAAACAATGGATTTGGTTTATGTTGGATAATTTATTGGGGTTGTGATGGTTTACAATTTGGTATAGTTACTAACATTGAGGTTTGGATTTGTAACCTCCAGGTGGGGATTTCTAACCTCCAGGGTAGGAGTCCCAACTAGGAGGTTGAAATTCCTAACCTAGAGGTTGAGATTCCCAACGTGGTGATTGGGAATTACATACAGGTTGGAAATTCCCAACCACCAAGTTGGAAATCCCAACTTCAAGGTTGGGATTTATAATCTAGGTTGAAAATACTTTTTGAAGTACAGGTTGAAACCTAACTTGGAGGTTGGGAATCCTAACTCCTAGGTTGGGATTCCTGATCTGAAAGTTGAGATCCTAACCTGCAAATTAGGTATTCCTAGGCTGGAGGTTGGGTAATCCCAACCTACAGGTTCAAATTAACAACCTATAGGTTAGGATTCCCAACGTGGGAGTAGAGATTCTGAACGTTGAGTTTGGGATTCCCAATCTATAAGTAGGGATTTCTAACTTGTAGCATGGGACAATGCCAACCTGGAGGTTGGAAATCCCTACCTAATCCCAGCGTTTTGGTTGAGATTCTATTCCTATTGTGTATGTTGAGAATTCGGTCTTTGTAGTAGAGAATCTTAACCTAAGGGTTTTTTGCTCGGTGTTTATTTTTGTACTAGTATAATATATGTTATGTTAGTTGCAGGTTCTTTTATAATTGCAGGTTACCATAAAGATGGATTCTGCTATTACGTACAAGATCACATACTTATAGCATTTTAGTTCAAAAGTTACATGCTTCTCTAAGCTGGGAGATATAAAAGTATAGTTGACAAGCTAAGTGACGTGCAATTAGACATGTTTAGCAGGTCTTGCTTTGGTAAACTATTTCGCATGAATGAGCTTAAGTTTGCCGGTCAGTTAGTGCATAACTTGCTTCTCCAACAAGTGGAATATGATGATTTGAAGGAGTTGTGGTTTGCACTTCCCAATTACAGTGTGATTTAGTTCTCTATGCAAGAATTTGACATCATCATAGGGCTTGATTGTAGGCCATACCCGAAAGACGGGTCAGTTGAGAAATGTACATTCAATAAGTCGTTTAGTCACAAAATGTTTAATTTGGCAATAAAGTTTGAGCAAAAGTCTGGACACCACTTTTAGGGGTGCTTCTTCGGACAATGACGAGGACATCGTCAAAGTTACCTTGCTATACTTCTTAGAGATGTTGTTACTTGGGAAGAATCCAAATAACCAAATTCGAATGGGGCATATTCGATTGTTGGATGATATGAATGCATTCAACAAATACCCATGGGGTCATTTGTGATACCTTTTTCTAGATTCGGTATAGTAAATGAGATGTATAAGTATTGTAAATATATTGTACTAGAATGCCTTCATTGATGGAATAATAAAATCGTTAAATTTTTTGGATATATAATCGAATCTTAGTAGAATTTTTGAATGGATCAAAAATAAATTCGAATCCGAAAAGTGATGTGATGATTATTTAAAGTATATGATGAAATTAGTAATGAACGAATTTTCAAGAAAAGGGCATATTAAAATTGAAAAAGGTTGAATGAATAAAATGTAGAGAAATTAAAGGCGAAATTGTGATTAAAAGTTGATGGCATGACTTGTAATTTATAGACAAACTTGAGGGCAATATTCGAAGAAGATTGAAGCTATATAAAGTGGAAAAAAATTTTAAGAAGAAACCAGAATGGGCAGATCGGCAGAAGAGAAAAAAAAAAAAAAGGAAACTACAGGTGTGGTTTGACATAACAGAGCAGACTTGGAACAATAGCTATCCTTCAAGGTTTCAAGTCATTTTTGTATGGATTTCAAGCCCCCAAAAGGTTGTAAACAAGCCTAGAAGTGTTATTCTACTTGGGTAAGTGATTTTCAAGTGAAAAACTCTTAGTTTTCATGATGTTTTGGTGTGAAAAATCTGATACAAAGCTGTCCACTTGCTGTATTCACTTCTAATGAAATTTTTATACATAGATTTAAGATTTTGAAGCTTCAATCTAGAGGGAAAGCAAAGAAATTAATTCAAGGCAGCTTGGTAAGCATTCTAACTAAGATGAACTCTTGATTTGAAGTTGAATTGATGTGATTTAAGTTGATGAATTGCTGTCATGATTGTTAGTGTGAATTTGATTAGATTTCCAAGTGAAAAACTTGAATTGAGCTTGAGATATGATGGGTATAGGTCACGGCTAAAGAAGGGTGTGTGTAATTCAAGTTGTGTTAGATTTGTTTGAATGAGAATTATGCATGAAATGAGCTAGACTGTCATGTGGAATTGTTGAAATGAAAATCAAAAGCATGATGAACAAGTTTGCTTGTGTTCGGCCATGATGATCCAAATTTAATGGATGATTGTTTTAGCATGGTTTGTGGACTGTTTTGATGATGATTTTTATATGAAATTGAAAAGAAATGGATTGGTTGATAAAAGGTGAAGTACACTGCCAAAGTTTGCATTGTTATTCAAATGTATTGTTTTCATCAGTTTGACTTGAATTTGCATCATGATATATGTCTTTAAATGTGATTTTGGTGAAAGAAATTGGTTTGGATTGATGATGTAAAAGATGGATTGTATTCGGCCAAAGGGAGAGTTAAATGGTTCCAACCATTAGTTTAATGCATAGATAAAAAAAATTAAGTTCAATGGTAATGTTTTATATGTGCTAAAGTGTTGAAATTGGTGATGAAATGAGAAGTGGAAACTTTGATATACAAGCTACTGTGTTTCGGTTTTACTGTATTTGTTGTGATGGAAAATTGTTTATGGATGATTTGGATGATTTCATGAGTTATATGGATGATAGGATTAATGTAAAATTGAAAGGAAAGTCATTGGAAAGTTAAATGGTCATATTGCGGCCATGTTTTCAATAATTACAAAAGTTTGATGTTTTATGGAAATGTTGTAAATGAATGAATTTAATTGTGAAGTTGCCTAAATATAGAATGCGAAAATATGTAGGTGATGGGAAATGAAAGAAATTCTGAATTGCGCTAAAGCGAGATGAGTTAAAGATTAGGTAAGTGTCCATTTGAAAATGTTATAAAATGATTTTATTTCTATCCATGTGATTTTAGATTCTATGCTTAAAGATTTTGTATAGAAATGTTTGACATTGATTTTAAAGTAAATTGAAATGTTTAGAAATAATTTAAGGAAAATAAAGTAATCGAAACCTCCTAAAAATGAGTTTTGAGAAATGTGATATAAAGAAAAGTAATTGATATAGAAATGTTTTATAAACATATAGTATGCCTGATAGGTATTTCAGACATGATAAAGTTAAAGATAAATCGGGGACAATACCTACTACTCAAATCTTTAAGGGTCGAGGCCTAAGAGAGGGGGTAGCCGGGCTGATTGCATCCGAATCCATGAGGGTTTAGGCTGGGGCCCAAGAGTGGGGATGGATTGACTTGTTATATAAAAAGGTTGTTCGGCCTATAGAGTTACAAAGATTTTCGATTAGAGTACCCGAAATCCATGTATGACAGTGTAAGGGAGAGTCTATCGCTAACAGCGGGAGGGACTGAGTCAGTTAGTTCAGTTAGTATGTCGTCCATGCACAATTTAGGGTATATGATAGCTAGCGCCTTATTGGATAGGAGGCCGTGAAGGCCTGAGCGATGGTACATTCTGCTCGTATCTAGGGTATCATGTGGTACAGACATAATGGCTAGCTATTTTTATGTAGATATTTTCTAAAAGTTTTATTACCGCCACTGTTTATGTTTTATAGCAAAGCATAGAAAAACATTTTAAAGTGATTTTCCGAAATGAGTTTTATAAAATATGAATTACATTTTTAATGAAAGTTTATAAATACGTTTTAAAGAATTTTTAGGGTGGTTTAAATTTTATAAGGTAAAAACATGATAGAGTTTTATGACACTCACTAAACTTGTTTAGCTCACCCATATTTTATGTTTTTATAAATAAAATCTCCTCAAGGACAGATACAGGTGTTGGTGCGTCCGTAGCAGGGACTCCGAGTCAAGAGTAGATGGACTGAATCATTGTGCTATTGTGTTTATGTATAATTGTTATAAATGCTTTTGTAAATTTGAATGTTTGTAAAATTGTATAGATACATTGACTCATTGGTATATATTTCAAAAATTGTATAAATATGTGTGTGTATATATATATATATATAGATATGCATGACATGTGAATGGCTTTCAAATTGTTCTAAAACTTGAAATGCATGTTTGTGGTTGCTTGTAACTTTGAATGGAGAAGGGCTTGAGACCTAGAAGTTGAGAAAAAGTTGAATTTAGAAGTGTATAAATCTTTTTATAAATTTTTGCAAGGTGGTGTATTTAGAAAAACAGACATTATGCTGCCCAAATTTTTATTAAATCTATTTTACAAAAGTTTGGAAAAAAAAAAATTCCCATGCGTTTCCATTTTCAAAAGAGAATTTGTAAAAATTTACAATAAGGTAAAACGATTTAGCTTCATGGGAACCTTTCAGTTGGATCAGATATCATCTAGAAGGCTACCGTAGGGTTGTCGGTAGGCTGTCGATAGTATAGAAATAGAGGTATAGGGAAAATGGCTGCCAACATGGGAAAACACAATAAAGGGCACAACTACAAGGCAGACAATGCATTCTATTCTTTGTCTGGTTTCCTATATGCATTTCAAGTACATGTCTTTTGTTTTTCTATTTATTTTACTTTGTAATGGTTGGTTCGTTTGATAATGAGGTTTGATGTATTTTTGTGCATTCGTAAATATGGGCATGTGAAGCAATTCCGACCATTGGGCAACAAATTACACTTAAATCCAGCAATTTGCTGCCTCGAATCCTTAGTTGGAGTTATATTACAATCCCAAAATCAGGAGAAATAGTTACGTTGTTGCATTGCTCTGATGTATGTAAAGATATTAGTGATTTGAACACATGCCTTAAATTGTAGTTTATGTTTTCGATCATTCATTTTTCATTTCATGGTAGCTTTAAGTGCACCCTACATTGGAGGCGACAGCTACAGAGGAAAAAGATGATTACTGCCAATATTTCATGAGGAAGAAGGAGGGTCCAGCGAAGGGGTCTTCTGATAGTGTCGCCTTTGATAGTGATGACAATGGTAAGAATGACAATAATGACAAGTTCACTGTGGGTGCATTTTTGAAGGCATAGCCTTCTGGAAGAGGACTATCTGCTTAGGTACAGTTGTTGTTAGCTTTTATTTTGGCTTTTTGGCATGTAGTTAGAGCATACCACATCACTGTCACATCTGCTGATTTGTTTACAGGCTGCTAAGGATAACAGTAATGCTTATATTGATAAACTACAAGCCATCCAAAAACAGTTAGAGCAATTTTAGCAAGAAATGAGGAAATCACTACAACACATAAACAAGAATCTGGAAGAGACAATGTTGATGGTACAGGAAACAAACAAGAAGATTGATAAGATTCTCGACTTTTTATTTAGAAACACTATTGTTCCTACATAACAGAACCCACTTGCAGCGAAATTACACTTTAAAATAAGTTCATGACATCTTGGGTTAGTAATGTATATTAACATTTACTTATATCGTTGGAATTTTGCTTTGCAGGACAACGATGACCTAACTGGTGAAACAAATAGAGACAGTACTAGGGTGGAATGAGAACTGCCAATTGCAGTTGATAGAAATGTAGACGGTCTTTACCGTGGGGAAGTGGACAATTTTGGTCAAAAAATGATGGTGAACGCTATTATGCCACCTAAAGCATGGCTAGCATCGCCTTCTATTGGTTTAGATGCAAGTGTGAAGATCATACCACAAACCAAACTTTTTGAAGGTGGCCCAGACAAATGGCCGGAAACACATCGCTGTGTGGTAGAGCAGAGGGTAGTGTAGAAGTGACCTATGCGACAGTGGAGAGTTTGAGGGAGAAAATGAATTTGGACCTTATCCTGCCATGGCAACCAATAGTAGGGTCGCCTTCGATCAATTCGGACGTAAGTATGAAAATTATATCGCAATTAAAATTTTTCAAGAGAAAGTGAAAAAAATGGTCCACAAATTTCGTCTGCATTTCAGGAAATAGAAGTTGTTTCAAGAAAGCGCACCAAATTCAAACCATTTTCTAAAGCGTTCGATACTGAACTTAAATAATTTAAAGCTTGGCGAGACGAACATGTACCAAATGAGTTATATGTTTTTGTTTTTCTTACTTCATTCTTACTATCTTTTATATTGGTATATGGTTCATATATAACAAGTTGTTAATCACGTTTATGTCACTACAGACCTATGGTTCGCTTGCCAATAGAGAACTACAATTGCTAGTGGTTTCGAGACTTGTCGAAAGCCGATGTCTGGTTGGCTGATTTGGTCTGTATAATCAATATCAAAAGTAGGTTTATCATACATATATAAGGTAGTTTAAACATTCGCATTTTCCCTAGTTGCAGCATATGGATGTTGCTTTTTGCTTTATTCGATGGAAGTCAATGAGGTGACCTATGAGCAAGATGGAAGCATTCACAACTATAGATATTTTATATGGGGTAAATATATTGTTTCAGTTCCAGTAACCTTCGTGCTCAAGCATCATACATTTTTCCCTTACTAATTGAATTTTTTGTTTGAATATATGTAGCAACATTTGCTAAGTAAATGAGAGGCTTATACCAAGAAAAAACTTATATGGGAGGATGACGACATGTGCATAAGATATGCAAGGGGGGAGGTGTTCGGCAGCAGAAACGCATCGGGGGACGTAGCCTGTCATTCATGGACTGGACTTACGATAGTAGCATACTGAATTTCTTACAATGCAGTTGTCAATTTAACTGTTATGTTACATACACAAACTGAATGGGGGTTGTGTTCTACTTGTCCCGTTGGTAGCTATACATACCATTGAATTACGGGGTGTACATTAGGTCCTTGTCAAAGTACACTTCAATGAGCGAACTATTACCCTGTTTGACTCATTGGGCACCTACGTATACAATTACAAACAGTTTTTGCAACTTATACAAATACTATTGCCATTGCTCCTTCAAAAGACTGATCACTATAGGACAGATTCGCACATGACTGCAGATTGGTATACAAAGGACGGATGGACCCTGTCACGATACAACGACACGCCATAATAAGAAGCAAGGTAAGGGCTATACCACATGCAGCAGTTTCCATTATTTCTACTTATATGTATGTCATGTGCTAATTAGTTGTCAATTTTATGTAGTAGTGGTGATTGTGGGGTTTTCGTCATCAAGTTAGTCGAATACATGGTGAACGATCTGGTGATGAATTCATTCGACAAATCCCATATACCAGATTTCTGGGAGCAGCTAGCTCTGGACCTATAGAAATGGTCTTGTTAGTTTCGTGGGAGTAATAATATTTGAATGCTTATTAGTCCACTATTCATTTGTATGGTTGGTAACTTTGACAATATGTTGTTACAGTCCAACTTACTCAATCTTGATGTTCCTTCTTCATGTGTTGACTAGGTTAGTGATTCAGTGACTTCAATAGTAAGACAGATTTTGCGAAGATGATTTTGCATCAGTTCTATAGTAAAGTGAAACTACCATTTTGCAGACTAGTTTAGCAGTTTGACAGTGCAGCTTGTATCCTTCATGAAGGCAAGATAATCGCAGTAAATAGTTGGATAAACAATAGAATGGTTTTATGGTGATGCTTTATTCATTTTTTGAAGGGGCATTGAGTATAGGTATATCCTATGCCACTGTTAACATATGTTATTTAGCTATGATTCGTCACTGCACCTCATTTGATTTTACGTCTACTCCTTGCAGCATGTTCTTTCTCAGTTAAATTGCCTTCAGAATATCTTCTTTCTCTATTATGCAGTTCTACTGATACCTTTTTAACCAGATGATCTTTAAGACAATGCAGTTGGAGTATAAAGATGCAAAAGAATCCTTCATAATAAATTCTGCTGGTAGTAAAGCCGTTGTTGCAGCCCAATGTTTCGGAGTTAAATGCAACAACAAATTCAATCATTGTTCGTTCATTGGTAGGAAAAATTCGTCAAATGAGGGTTTTCATTCCTAAAGGCATGGAAAAGGTTTGGAGACCATAGTTTGATATGACAAATGTAAGTTTTAGTTTTTTTTTTTTTATTTTTTTTATTTTTATTTTTATTTTTAAATCATGGATTTTATTGTACTTGAGTTAACAGCCTGGTTAGTTATATATTGTTATACAAAGTTGGCTTAATATATAGGTAAAAAAGGTGAAATTACTTGTGTTGCGGGCATTACCCATAAATGTAGTTATCTATTCATGCAATTTATCAATATTTTTTCATGTATTCTTAACAATCTCCATGTTGGTTGAACTCGGTTTGTGTGAGTGCTGATGTTTTCCCCTTTCTCCATAATTACTTTAAGTAACAGAACCTATGAATAATCTACACTCATTATTTGTGATTTGCTACTGCTGAAAGATGGCATATTGCCATTACATCATTCTCTCAACAGTTGATTTGCATTAAGTTAACGTCATGACAGTCATTGTTTTGAAGGCTGTGCACTTTGGGGATGTAAACGCTCTTTACTGCTGTTGCTAAGAAGGTTTCCAGTACTTTCAATATAAACAGGACCAACAATTTGATTATGAGGTTGCATCACAATGTCATAAGGACTCAATTATGGAGCATCAACATTTCTTATTCTCGCAATGCAGTGGCTGATGTTGCCAAGAAGGTGCAGTGATTGATTCAGACAAGATGTTGCCAAGAAGCTGAGGGAAACTATTCAACAGCAAGAGCAACAGCTCACAAAACATATAATCGAGGAATATGATGATGTGCTCTAAACGAAAATAATAAACCTCAAATGCATTCAATCACATCTATTTGGTTCGTGGAATGTTTTGATGGAGCTAAGAATCTACTTTCCTTGTTGTTGGCTATCATCACTCTCCTTGATAGCTCCTACCTTTCCAACTTATGCCATAGGTCTTCTGTATTAAAATTTGAGCAACAGATGACATACTATTCTGTGTTGAAGTTCGTGTGATGCTCATTTCTGACTTTGCCTTGTAATGTTAATTTTGTTGTACTTTCAATGGCATTATATGATTAGTTGATGCATAAATGGTGTTATTTCCATTTCGTGATGGGTTGATTACGGATAGATGAATTTCATCAACCAACTGTACGAATGACCATTTTTGCCTTTATTTTGTTTAAAGAACAAACTTATCAATCTAGTCTTAGTAATTATATTGATCTCATTGAATAAATGATGATCCAATGGTCACAAGTGAACACAAACATCTATATAATATATGTAGTCATTCAACATTTGTTGTTTAAATAGTACAATTTATGATGGAAACTTAAAAAATAATAACATCAATGTTGAAATCGTCAATACTTTTGACGTCTTTGAAGTTGATGACAAATTCATGGGGTGTTATTCCATCCGGCATTTTAGAGCCAAGATCTTTGTTTTCATTTTCTGAATGATCTGACAGGGGCTCAGGTTGAATATGTTTTTCAGGAATGGCCTGCATAAGGGCCTTCCAGTACTTATCATCTTTCTCTTCTTTGCATATACTGATATCTTTCACTGAATGAGCTTTTTTGCAAAAAAGTAAAATAGAAATCAAGAAAAGCAACTTTGTTCAGTCTATTTGTAAATGACAAAGAGTTAAGACAGGGAAGTAACTTACCACAATCCAATTGTCTATAGCAAGGAACTAATTTTAGAAGGCCAAGCGCTCCATCTACTTCATCTGAACCATTGGATTTCACAATGTATACCTACTATAGATATATAACAGACAAGTAATTAAGATTTATTAAAAATACAATGCAATAGCTGCTTGTGTTAAATGTACGTAAATCAAATTCAACAATCTTGCAAAAGGAAAAAGAAAACTTGATTTCTTTTGACACTAATTTGTAGAAGAGCTTTATCCATGAAAGAGCTTTATGCAACAATATTATGCTATATAAAGGAGGCTAAATTGTGTCATCTAAATGATCTATTCGATTTTTCAAGATTTCGCTTGTGAAGCAATCTAATCGATCCCAAAAGCACTAAATTTCTCCTTCCAGTAATTGTGTACTAACTTTGAGCACCAGTGTAATAACAATTTCACATTACAATACACTGCAGAGAAAGTTGAAATGTTAAACATAAACATGTCAACAAAGTTCAAACAATCACCTTAAATTTGGTTGGGCTAACTAGATGAAAAATTGCAACATCCCCCTCCCTTATCTTGTGAGCAATGGAAAATAGGGAAGAGTACAAAACAAAATATCTTGCCAATCTTTTCGGCAAGATATTTTGTTTTGTACTCTTCCCCATTTTCATCTTCCAAGATTAAAGTCGTGTCCTCTTTTGGCAAATGCTCAATACGAAATTTGCAACGAAGGCCCAATCAACAGAAAAGTAGGAAATCAAGTTGACGATCATTTACTAAAAAATTTAAGAGCATTAGATAAGAAAAGTTTACCAGCCAAAACTTTCTTGTAATGTGACACTGAAGCATATACTTTATCAGGCTAGGAAATTCTACACCTTTTAAGCTGGCAATATCATTGATGCAATGTACATCTTTTAACCTTAAGCATACTGCTATAGTCTGCTTGGATCTTTCATTTGAACTGTTTCTGGTTTTGCATTTGCTTCCTATTGAATTTCCTTAACCTCAGATTAAGAATATTAGGAAACATTCAGCCTGTGTGAAAAACTCCAAACTACCAATTTCAGGCTGACATAATGATATCTAAATTGCATTTCATGTTACAACCTAAATGCAAACCGATAGGCCCCTCTCTCTATAGATTAGGTAGATTGCCTGACAACTTCATGGTGGCCTTTTGGACGGAATCTGAACCGACTGAAAGGATCCTATGAAGTTAAGCCTTTTCTTTTAACTAAAAACCTTTATAAAACTCTTCGAAAATACTTTTTCTAGAGAAATGGGTGGATACTTTTTCTTTTATGAAAATACGTTTATAAATTAGATTCTCTTGAAAGTTCGACAGCACAACTTCAAACATTTCACATTCTCATCTACTAGCTTTCAGACCCTCTTTCAATTTCACAATCAACTATAACAAAATTCTAATTCATAAAACCATTTGAAAAATTATCCAATTTACGTAAAACTTTATGCATGCAAATTAAAACATAATATGAAGTCATATGAGTAATGATATGTTTTGAAATAATATTTACAAAACGTGCAAATAATCTCAAATAGTTAAATATATACATGGAACTCAAAGATGTATCAGTGTAGTAGTGTCATGTGATCAGCCAACCTGCACGTCCAACGGAGTCCCTTCCGTGTATCATTGTAAATACCCTAGCCTGAGTACGTGACCTCTCTGACTGCCCTCTAGATGGGGTGCTTCTGCCAGAACCTCTATCAAGCTGAATAGAAGTCCTTGGTCCTCTTGTCTGTGGACTTCTTTCATCCTACGGCTGACCTCCGTTAGTCTGTCCCTGGGTGGCTAATCTAGACCCATTACTGACTCCAACTGCTCTCTGTGGGCAATCTTTCATGCAGTGTCCCTACTGACCACAATGATAGCAACCTGTGGTATTCGCCCGACACTTTCTTAGGTGGAAATTTTCGCATTTCTTGCATAGCCCTGACCTACTCTGGGCGTCAATCCTGCCCTATGACCCTAATGGTGGTCTGACAGAACCCTGACTTGATATTGCTCCATGACTCTACTGCTTGCTACGAGTCCATCTAGATTTGCCTCCAGTCTTGGGGGCCTTACTGGAACCCCTTGAATACCATCTCGATCCCTGGTTGCGCTTTGGCTTTTGTACCTGCTCTCTATCGTATAGTACTGTCCTTTCCACCCTCAAGGCTACCTCTTCTAGCCGCCTATATTCTCTATGCTCCGTAGTTACAACATAGGCATTGATCTTCGGATTCAGGCTCTGTTCGAACTTGCAGCACTTATTCAATTCATTATCAACTATGAATGGTGTCACTCGAAATAGCTTGGTGAACTTCTTCTCATATTCTTCTACAGTCATGTCACCCTACACCAAGCGGTAAAATTCTTAGATTTTGGTGTCCTTGTACACCATGGGGTAGAACTTTTTATTAAAATCTTCTTTGAATTTTTCCCAAGTGATTGGAATAGTTGCTCTCCTCTTTATCGATCCCACTAATCTCTTGCAAATGCTTTCAGAAGAAAAGAGGCAATGGATACTTTCTGTGGGTCGGTACACTCCATCTATCCAGCACTCTCTCAATGCTGTCTAACCATACGGTTGCTGCCTTTGGGCCTGCTGATCCGTCATAAGTGTTGGCACCTAATTTCCGTGCCTTCTCTATACTGGCGTTTGGCACGTGCGGTCTCAAGCTCTGAATAACCTGAGCCAATCTCTCTATCGGATCTATCTTAGGTTGTACTATTGGTGGTTCTGATTGAGCGGCGGGTTGAGGATCATTTACGGATTCATTCACTTGCTCCTCAACCTCCAGTGGAGCTGGTGGAGCCTCAATCGTAGCTCCCCGTGTGCGAGGATGGCCGACACGACGCATGACTAACTACACTTAAAATATGCTAACTGTTATGTAATGTAGGATGCTTAGAATCATGTAAAGAAAGATGTTTTGAAAACACGTAATATAATCCAAATCTCACTCTGATACCAAACTTGACAGGCCTTTCTTCCTTATAGCTTAGGCAGCCTGCCTGAAAACCCTACGGTGGCCTTCCAGACGAAATCTAAACCGGTTGAAAGGTTCCCGTGAAGTTAAGTCTTTTCTTTTAACTGAAATCTTTTGTAAAACTCTTCGAAAATACTTTTTCTTACGAAATGCATGGAAACTTTTTCCTTTCTAAAAATACGTTTATAAATTAGATTCTCTTGAAAATCCGGTAGCACAATGACTATTTTTCGAAAAAATCCAACCTATAAAAACACGAAGAAAAATTTGTGCACTTCAAAAATTTCACATTCTCATCTACTAGGCCTCAAGCCCTTTTTCAATTTCACAATCCACTACAACAAAATTCTAATTTATAAAACCATTTGAAAAAGGGATATTTGTAAAAACCCCCCTGAAAAATAAAATAATAAGAAAATACCTCCACTTTTTAAAATATTAGGTAAACTACCCCCCACTTTTTAAAATATTAGGTAAACTATCCCCTACCGTTAAAATCCGTAAAAACCGTTAGAGATTTCCATCCATAATTGTTAAAAGTCCAAAATACCCTCAGTTTGGGGGGTATTTTTCAATTATTTTACTTTTCAGGGGGTTTTTTTTATAATATTTTTCTCATCAACTTATCAAAATTGAGGGTATTTTGGACTTTTAACAATTGTGGATGGAATGTCTAACGGTTTGTACTGATTTTAACGGTGGGGGGTAGTTTACCTAATATTTTAAAAAGTGGGGGTATTTTCTTATTATTTTGATTTTCAGGGGGGTTTTTACAAATATCCCTTTGAAAAATTATCCAATTTACGTAAAACTTTATGCATGCAAATTAAAACATAATATGAAGTCATATGAGTAATGATATGTTTTGAAATAATATTTACAAAATGTGCTAATAAATCTCAAATAGTTAAATATATACATGGAACTCAAAGATGTATCAGTGCAGTAGTGTCATGTGATCAGCCAACCCGCACGTTCGACGGCTTCTGCTGCATGGCTCGTCTCTACACATAGGGAGGATTTTTAATAAAAATAAGAAAAGTGTGGTGAGTAATAACTCAGTGAGTGGGTAAGCTTTTATACTTGGAAATTCATTTTCATAATGCATTTATCCTCCCAAAATAGTTTTGAAAACTAATAATATCGTAATACTATTTACTGAAACTTAAAATCTAGTATAAAGTTTTAAAATTTCATAAGCTTAAAATCTCATAATAATTTCATAAACATACTTTTCTTCTTTCTAGTTTTTTTGTTAAATGACGAGCTTTTTATTTCTTCATCTTGCTTTAACTGGTAACGTAGGGAAACTTTATCTTTTCGTGATGGTACCTGTACATAAAAGTAACAGAGCTCGCACACGTCACTAGGATTGGAGAAATATTCTTTGTGTAGTCGCAGATGGGGGACCTTAAGGATCACGATTCCCACATTAAATCAGGCAAATCTACACTACCATATACGTGCAAAGGGTGACTGATTGACTCTGACTTAAACCCCCCATAGTTAGTAACTCTCCCAACCACTTTTGTCATACACGTATACGATATTTCTACCGAAAATCTTTGGGGCTTAGGGTAAACCATAGGCATCTAAAATCTTTTCAAGCAACTTAAAACTTCTTTTCTCTTTATCTCGGAAATATATTGATTTAGCTCGAAAATATTCTCTAACATGTCTTTTATTGACATGTAGAAAAACATAAATAAATTGCGTTACTACTAAAGTATATAAACATTGATAATATAAATTCAGAAACTTACATGCGATATATATAAAATAAAGACATACTAAAATAAATCATTTCAATATAATAACTTATTTACTAAAAATAAACAAGTGCAATATTTAAATTCGATTTATGAACTTGTAAAAGCTTTGAAAATTAACCACACTCACAACTTGCTTCCAATTTACTAAACTACTCTATTAACACTTTCCTTCCATTCGTCGCTGCACCTATATTTTAATACGAGCGAATTTCCGTTTAGAACTTACGAACGCGTTAACATGTAATTTCAACTATGCAGGAATATTGAAATATCAATTTTCAAGCCATAATGACTTTAAATAATCACACACAACATCCAATCGAATACTTTAACATTCACACATAAAAATTGCTTCGATTTAAACCTATCAATCGAGTTTTTAGATTATTTTATCCTACGATGGCCGAACACTTACCAACTTTCGAACCATCAATCCAAATAAATTCTTATCATTACAATTACAAATACACAGAACTTACACAATACAATGCATAATCTCAATAAATCTAATAAACGTTATACTTTCATAATTTCAAAAAGTTTTTCAGTAAAACACCTATTTAACGTATCAGAGTATTTTCCATTAATATCCATGTTAATTCTAATATTAAAACAACCCATAAAAATACCCAAACCAACTAAACAAAATTTTCTAACATCAAGTCATCACTTGGCCGAATCTCCTTGCATCCACACAATCACATTCTTCCAAGTTTAACCATTAAAAATCAATCCTAACTTAACATAATTCATGGTAAAACACTCAAATGCACAAACCTATCAATATCTATTGTTTTGGCTCAACTAAACAAACACCCATCATCAAATTTTCCTCAAATATCACACTAAAATTACATGCAACACATAAACCATTTTAAATCTCAACATATTCCATAATAAAAATTCATCAAACAACAATTCAACTATAAACACCACACTTGGCCGAACCAACAACATCACCATATCAACATTTTCATCAATTCTAGCTTCAAAAATCACATGCAAACCATTATTCATCCTCTTGAGACCTTAATTAATCAAACCCAAACAAAATCTCACAAAAATCCATTTACTCAAATGAAATCATAAAAATTATCACTTACCTCTTGGAAACAATTTAGGATGAACAAACTTTGCTCCAAGACTTGATCACAACCCTTGCATGTATTGAATATACTTCAAAAATACCCTCAAAATGGTTGAATGCAGCAGTTGTCCCCTTTGTAAACTCTCAGTAGTTCCTTTTGCTCTCAAAACCGAGAGCTTTCTCACTCCTCAAACTTTCTCTCTCGGCTAAAATGAATAGCCCGAATGTGTTTGCTTCAATCTTTGCCTTTTGTTTGTTTAATTCATTTATATATATATACACCACATGATAATGCCACTTGTTCACAACCATCTCTCTTTGCCATCCATTTGTCCCTCTTAGACATTACATGCATGACACATGGCAATCATGCATTCTCATTCTACTTTTTCATGCATTCGTTCATGCTTTTTCATTTCCAAATTCGAATCTATTTCCGGTCCATCTCAAAATTATGTGATAACTAAATTAACACTTCCGAAAATTTATTAAAATTCGATTAACACTTACAAGCACTAAAAGCAATTATTACATTACTTCGGAAATGAAATCATTTCCAGTCCTATCCGAAATTCTACTAAAATTAAATTTTCAAATCCGGGTTTTGAAAATTATTTTATTTCTCTATAAATACAGTATACGAGACACTAATCGAATAGAGTACTTCCGTCTAAGTATACTTCAAATCACTTAAAATCTTTTCGAAAAGACTTATCTTTTTTTTTCCATTAATTTTAATATTAATATCGAAACTTTAATCAATGGAATCCGTTTTTCAAAAATTATTACTCATACGAACCCTCTTTTCATTCAAAAACCTTATTCATAAAAAATATATATATTTTTTTAATAAATGGAGTTTTGGGTTTTACATAAACCAATTAGATAAAGGACAAAATAGAGACTAAAAACCAATTGCAATATAGTTTACATTATGATAATGGAGTTGCTGTTTTACACTGTAAATTCGGCAGTCCATTTCTGTGCAATAGTTTATCTTACTGAAATTGGTGCCCTACACTTTTATCTATTGTGTCCGAAGCCACCACATCTATTGCACTTTGATTGCTTCTTAGCTTCACCTTTTGAAGGTTTTCTTTTTATAGTAGGTCATCCACGAGGCTTACGACCTTCAGGTGGTAGGACAATAGGAACTTCAAGATGTTCGGGCCAAATCTAGGCATCTTCAGGTCCAACTGAATGAATGGAAGCTGTATATGCTACTGCTAATGTTTCCCGTGTATAGTATGGAGCACAGTAGTCATAACAAGATAGACGACGACTACTACAGACTGCTAGTGCATGTGCACATGGTAGTTGGTACACCTGAAATATTTTGTAGTCACACATTCTATTCTGTAGGTTCACAATTAGGTTCAAATATTCATCGATGACAAAGTACTTATCTATATCAATGGGATGCACATGATAACTACAGGCTTTCTTTATCCTCTGTCGCAGCTTGGCTTCAACACATCTGGTTGTTGGCGTTGGCATTTTTGCAGCTTCCTCACGCCTTTCTTAAAACCATCTTTGAAGTACACCACATATATGCTTTATTAACTTAGTGATCGGTAGCTCTCATGCCTCTTTCAAAATGGCATTCAAACACTCAGCAATGTTTGTTGTCATTATGAAATATCTTCTACCATCAAACTCACATCTAGCTCATCTGGAAGGTTCTGCAAGCATCAAATACTCAGCTGCCTTACTATTAACTTCTACGATTTGGGGCATAAACGCATTAAACACTGAAACTTGGTATTCTTTGGCAGCCTTGTAAAATAACTGTTGCACATCACCACCTTTACAATTGGCCTTCATTTTTTGCCCCAGATGATATATACATATTCCATGCAATGCCTCTGGAAACGAATGTGCAATAGCCATTGCTATACTTGTGTTTCGATCTAAAATAAACACAAAATCAGCAACTTCTCCAATACACCCATACAACTTTGTCATAAACCAAATCCATGCATTATCATTTTTTGAATCTCTAACATAAAAAACTAATGGGTACACTTGGTTATTTTCATCCATGCAAGTCGCAATAAATAAGGTATCTTTACACTTGGATTTCAAGAAAGTTCATTCAACAGCTATAACTGGCCGAATGGAAGATCTAAATATGGTAATAGAACCTCCTAATACCATAAAAAGTACTTGAATCAATTGGAAACATCACATTCAATGTGGGTCATAGTCTTTAGATTTTTCATTTTCAACATTGCACAATACAATAGAAGCACACTATAAGATTGTTTTGGTGATCCTCTTACTAATGTCATTGTAACCCCTCTAACCCTCCATGCTTTATTATAATTACAACTCAGCCCATACTTTTTCTTTACGGCCTCAACTATGTCGTTTGGACGGTAACACTGAGAAGCACCCTCATACTTCTATTTGATACAATGCGCAATCAATTTACTTGTTGCTTACGGACGGTGAAAAATGAGTGAATCAAGAGAACATGTATGATCTGAAATGTACTTCCGCACATGAAAAGCTTGTGACCCTGCAAGTTTGGTTGCACATAGCCACCACTTACAACCTTTCTCCACACAAACCATAACCAATAACTCTTTTATGGACTTCTTGACTCTTATATTGAACTATCTATCAACAGCTAACATTCTTATATTTAGTTGTAACTCTTCCTTATTAGAAAATATATCACCAGGCTGAACTTCTTTGACATTGTTGAACATACTGTTAATATAGCCATCATCTATTGCTTGAGGAATCAAAGATGTTATTGTAACATAACAATCCCATTCAACTTGTTTTGATTTCAACTTCTTCATATTTGAACTGTCAACCCTATTAATTGGTGATGCTTCCGTAGGTGCCAATAGAGATATACAGACATCTACAGCTTCGGTACCAAAATGATCAAATATGTAGTCTGCATTGTTATCAACCTCGATCACATCTTCATTGCTCATTGTCCATTCTGCAGTATCCGGAGCTTTACTATCCAAACATTTTTCTGCAGCATCTTTTACTCCAACTTTTGTGGCCCATTCTTCCTTAGCTACTAACGCGACTGCTGTCAAGTCACTTTTATGTTCCATTGTAATGCATAATGGATTCCTCGTCATTATATCACTAACTTTAGCGATAAAGAATTCAACATCACTATCACTTAACACATCAATTGGTGGGGCAGCATCACACATTTTATATTTGAACTTCATCATAATTGCAAATTCAACTAGGCTTATATCAAGTGCACAACATATAACATCGTGTAACTCTTCTACACTGAATTCTTTGACAACAAAATTCCTTTCATCTTCCCACCTTCGTACATAAGAATCCCTCCCTTATTCATCCACTTATCATTGTATTGAATTGCAATCCGAACTTTATCCATATCCTTCAACCTGTCAAATTAAAGCAGTAGTGTGGTCAGTATATATCCAAACCTTGCTTTCTCTTAGTTTGTGACAAACAAGCACTACTACTCTCACAATCTCCCAAATAAGTGCAGGTTATATTATTTGATTTTTTCTCCAAACTAATTGCATGTATTTCAAGAAAACAAGCATTTGTACATGACAATTTTTTATTCTTTCATATCAAATGCTATACAACTCCCTCTATCGATTTGCAAAACTGAAGCTACCAAACATTGAATGAACATCTTCAATCAACAAGTATGCAAAAATGTAACAAGAAACCAAAAAAATTAGATCACATTAAACACATTCATAAATGGAATACAAAACATATTCTAAGTTGATGGGAAGTTTAATCAAGGTTGGGAATCCTAACCTGCAGGTTCGGATTCTTAACTTAAATGTTAGGATTCCCAACCAACAAATCCAAACACTCAAGTTGAGAATCCTAACCTTCAGATTGAGATTCCTAATCTCTAGGTTGGGATTCTCAATCTTGAGGTTGAGAATGAATCTCGAGATTAAGAATCCTTACCTGGAGGTTACGAATCCTAACCTGAAGGTTGGGAGTTCATTCCCAACCTCAAGGTTGAGAATCCTAACCTGTAGGTTTGGCTTCCTAACCTTGATTGAACATCTAGGTTGAATTCTCGACTGTAAGTTTGGATTCCCACCTTTAAAGTTTGGGAATCCCAACCTCATTCCTAACATCAAGGTAGGGATTCCCAACCTCGAGGTTAAGAATCCAAACTTTAAGGTTGAGATTTCCAACCTGGATATAACATCTAGGTTAGATTATTAATTGAAAGTTTGGATTCCCAACCTTGACGTTGGGATTCTTAATCTGCAGCTGATGTCTCCCAGCTTAGAGATTAGGAATCCTAACATTGGCGTTGAGAATTCTAACTTGAAGGTTGGGAATCCCAACTCATATGTTTTCATTTGACCCACTATTTACATTACCAATATCAAACACCATGAATGGAATTGTTTATAAAATTCCAACTACACATTCAACAATAACAACTACCAATTCAATCCAACTTTCTTATTCTATTAATATCCATAACACCACACACAAAATATACCAAACAGTCACAACCCACTTGCAATAGCCCAACCTTAGTTCACATTACCACATTCGGATACCTAAAGCAAGTAAAACTGCTCAAATAAACTTACCTCCCATAGAGAAGAAGTCGGTCAGCTATAATGTAGTACAATGTCGTCCAAAACCTTACTTACCCCTTCTTTTGTCGGCCGTCGAAAGAGAGAAAACACTTTGGGCATGGGAAGTGAAAAGAGAGTAAGATGTAGAAAATAAGAAGATCGAGTGAGGTGTGGGAAGGGACAAAATGGAAGAAGGCTACAATCGGTGAGAGGGTCACGACAATTAAGTTTCAGCAACTGAGTTATGAATGCATTTGAGAAGTTGGTTGGTTAAGATGCAGTGTCTGGTGCCCATTTTCCTTAAAGACATTTTTGTCCATTCAATGTCTTTTTTTAAGAATAAAATATTGAAAAGGCTAGTTTTGAGGTTCCCTTTTCCAAACGGGTTATTTTATACATTTTCTCATTAAAAATTTTGTATCGTATCTGAGTGGGGATGGGCTCCCTACAGGAAATTATCAAATCCGAATTCGAATTAGGGTTTTTTTTTTTTTCATATATAACCTCTTTTTTAAGTTCAAGTTGAACATTAACATTTTTTTAAAATATAGTATTAAAATTTGTTTCTAGACAAAAATACAAGGGGTAGAAATAAGCAATTTTTTTTTTTTTTTTAAAAAAAAGGGTTATTTTTCAACTCCAATATTCAAAAGAGGCTATTTTTGCAATTATTTCTTCGAATTATTGGGATTCGATCCACGTGGCCCAATCTATCCAAAGACAAAGGGTTTTAATAAAAACTAACCTTTTTCTAATGACCCATTTGAAAAATAACCTTTTTTTTTTGTAAATATTGGCAGATTGACTTATTTTGGATGAAAATGCCCTTAATGATAAAAGGAATTACAATCCCACCAACCTTTTGGTATCACATTCGTTCTCTCTCTCAACAACATAACCTTTTCAACCTTCTCTCCCTATTGCTTCGCCTGGTCTGCTCAATTCTCAACTCCAGTGAAGAATGGGTGCCCTTTCTTTTCATTGTCTCTCATAAACCCTAGCATCACATTTTCTTCTCTTTTCACATCACCCTTTTCTTTTCCCTCACAACCCTCTTTTCTTGTCTCCCTTACACCTTATTTTCTCCATTGTTGCCACAAATCACCGTCTAGTTTACTCAACTGCATCTCTCTCTCTCTTTCCATTGGCGTCGTGTATCACCGTTTGGTTTGGTCACTGCACGCCTCTCTTTCCATCGTCATCGTGTCAACTCTAATCTGCTCGACTGTGCCTCTCTCACTCTGGTTTGCTTGACCATGTTTACTTGTTTTCTGTTAACTCTGACTTCTCTCTAATATCAACTCTCAATTCGGAGGTTTCTTTATAGCTTGTAGATTGACAAATTCTCGCTCTAAATGTTGCGCATCTCAACCAATAAGTCTCTATTTCATTTCTGTTTCTAATAGGATTTAAGCAACTGGGTATAATTTTGTTGTGGATTCTCAATAGTTTTATGATCAAATTTGGTGACGTGGGATTTGAATTATGCTTTTTTGTTTTGCTTTGTTGTACTTGATTGAAATATTTGAAAGGAGAGTGATGAAGAGTAAGCTTTGTGTTGAAAACAAAATTTATTTTATGAATTTGTGAGCAATTTATTCATTGTTGACTTGATTATGGATAATGGGTATGTTTTTTTTTCCTTATTAGGATAATCAGTGTTTAGGTGCATTTGTTTTTGGGTTTTGTTGGTTGAAGGAGAAAATTAAGTGAATAATGACTTGGGTTTGGTATGATCGAGTGCTGTTTTGACTGTTTGGTATAAGATTATGTGAGTTTAGGTTTGGATTATGACATATAATTTATTTTAGTGGACATTTGTATGTGAACAAGATTATGTGTTTATGCTTTCTGTTGTTTGGATGGAATTTGATAGGGTTATGTTTAAATGTTGTAGATGTTTTATGGAATGCCAAGTTTTAGCAGAGTTTGTTTGTGTCTTAAAGATCAGTAGAAAAGCTAAAATTGAAGTCCATTACTTCAGTATTTGAGCATAATGATTCAAAACATGGAGAATGAATAGGCAATATGTAAGATGCAAGTTCCATTGTTATTTATGGTAAACTTCCTGTATATTTGGGTTTTCTTAGTCTCTTTTGGGCGTGTCTGTGCACAAGCACTTAGGTTTTGGAGGAGGGGTTTGGAAGCTGTTGTCACTTGGAAACACAATCTCTAACATTATGGAAGCCTTAAACTATTTGTTTGAAACATATTCTATTTTGAAATGCTTTTTTCTTGTTCATATTGCTTATACAAAATTTTCTGATGCAGATTATTGTTTAAGTAATGACTATATCAACAGCATTATAACACTTAAGTACGAGCTTGATGGGGGAGATCTGGTGCCATATTACATCTCCTTCTTAAGGTTTTAGATGTTATTCTCTGTCACTTAGATTTCTATAAGAAAGCAATGTAATTTCATTCATAAATAACACAAGTTATCTTGCTTCTCTTTTTATTTTATTATTTTATTATTTTATTTTATTTTTTTAATTGCTTTAGCAAATTTAATTCAATAATTAGGTAGGGAAGTGATTTTTCTGAATATTTTGCTTATTCAATTCTTTTTGTCTTTCTTTCTTTCTTTCTTTCTTAAATCAGAGCTAGAAGCACCAAAATCAACAGAGACACCCTTTGTCTTCTTGTAAAGGTTGATGGGGTATGTGAGATTCTTTGTGAGATTGTCAATATCTTGATGCATTGTTTAAGGCTATGCTTTTTTTGGTTAGAATGTTGTTATAATTGTTTGTATTGACTACAATGTTCAGGTTATAGAGATCATGTGTTTGAATAGTTACAATTAGTAAAAATAGCTAAAACTAATGGTGTCAACATCGAAGAAGTGATTTAGTGATAGGATGATTGTAATAGTGACATTCCTCACCTCTATATCCTCTTCTCTTTACCATTGGATGATAAGCCTGGCTTTTTTTTTTCCTTCTCTTTTTTTAAAGAATTCATGCTAGCCAAGTCATATATTTGCCTAAAATATTTGACATACTAAATGAGCACCTTAAATAGATGGACATGAAACTGTGTAAAGTTCAAACTTCTTCCCTTAATATGATCATGGTGAACAAAGAAATACTTCTCTAAAATGATAAATTAGAATTAACATTTTCTAAAAGGGGCCATTGAGGTGTTCAGCTTGGCCTCTATGGTGGAGTGGCTAGGGCTTTAGGGGGGTAGCCTTGTTTCAAATTATGAACTTATATTTGTACAAAGCTATAATAGAAACCCTTCAAATGGTTTGTGCACGAACACCAAAGCTGCATTTGGTGCAAGCAGATGGGATATGATTATTGTGAAATTAGATGGATTTGACTAAAAATTATCCTGTACCATGTTGGGATAATATGAGAATAAATGGAATATGATTGGATTGAATAATCTTTTAACAATTTAATTTATTTTATATTAATTTTTTTTTTAATTCAAATATGAATAGAGTAAAAATTTTTAAAATTATATTTTGAGTAAGAAAATTTTAAACTATTTTGGAGAAAAAAATATTTAGTATCAATTTTGGGTAAAAAATATTAAAATCAATATTGAATAAGATAAAATATATTAAATTGGTTTTGAACAAATAAATTTGTTTAAACTACTTTTTAAGATATCTTTATTTATTAGTTAAGATAGAGGAAGAAGAGGGAGGCATCTATCTCAGTTATGGTACTGAAGTCATAAGGAGGTGTGCAGGACTGAACAATCCCACTTCCATGGGAGTGGGTCAGCTGCTCCACATGGGCACCAAATAGTACACCTAATTAGCTACTGAGAATTCTATGATCCAGTCGAAAATGTTGAATATTATGAATAATTTTGATGTAGGAAATTTTAGTGTCAAATTGCATTATCGAGAGTAGTGGTGAAACACTCCAAGTTAGTGTAGTTATTGCCCACTTTGAATTTGAACTTGTAATCCTTTACAAATTTGCTTTGGGCGTTGTAACTTGAAACATGTCTATCCCTTTAAAAGGTCATAGCGATTTCTTAAATTTACTTTCTGAAGTAAGTGGCATGTTACATATTATAATATCCCTCCCTAGAAGGGTACTAATTGATTTCCTCATCCATAAGTGTTGGCTATCTTATTGTTTGCAATATAATTAAGTAGATCTTTTGTTCAACAAAAGTTTGTCATAGTTGATTACAATGGTTCAAGATGTTCTCATCTTATGCTGTTTTTTGTCGCTCAAAAAGGCATTTCCTTATAAAGAACTCCCACAAGCTCCTCTGAAGAGGATCTTGAAAATGAAAAGCAAGACACTGTTGGAAGAGGTAATTGAAATTTGTCATCATACTTCTGTTTTCCATGGTCTTTTTTTATTTTTGGATTTCCATGTTGACAGTTAACCATAATTGTTCTTAAGATTAAGGTTTTTTAAGATTTTGTTGCTTGAGAATCAAAGTTTTATTTGTTGTTGTGCTTGTTGCACAAATGATTAGTGAAGGTGAGTTTGTTTTTGTTTAACTACTGGAATTGTAGATATGTTTTTGATGTTGTTAGAGTTTCTTAACGTAGAGTAGAATCCAATATAGGAAGCTTGGTTTCTGAAGGTTTTAGTTAATTCAGTGTAAGCTATATTTCTTTGGTTGGCATACATTATTCTCTGTGTAACTGTAATCAGATGGCAAATCATTGATTACTAAGATCGGGTGTTTGGGTTCAATGCTTTGTTGATTGAAATTCTTCTGATGTTATGAATTCGAAATACTTATGTGGTATATAATTTACAAGTTTGCTTCTCCAATGTTGTTCCTGCACAAGTCTGTTTAGTGGTTTTTGGTTGTGCTAGCTTTAAAATGAATTATTATTGATATGAAGCGGCTTGTTATTTCTTTGACATATAAAAATATTAAATAATTATTCATGATCTTAAATAGCTTTTCTTTGAGGGTGAGTGTATGTGCTCACATATTTCTTAAATGATTGCGCCTGATCATCTTTTCTATGCTTTGCTTTTATAATTTAATTTATCTAGTGTCGTTTTGGTTACTTACTATAGGGGTCTTGTTGGGGAAAAGTGTTCTCATTCCTTGGCTTCTGAACCTTATCAAGTTGAAGTCAAGATCACACAAGAGACTATTATTTGCCATTCAAAGCCAGCATCACTTAGCTCTATTGAGAGTTCTAAAGGGGGTATCCTTGAATATATCTAGTAGGGCTCAAAGCACCGACTTATGTGATTACTTTGATCAATTTGCTTCCCACTAGCTCAGCTTGGAATCACTTATCCACTACAACATGAGGCTCTGTTTATTCATTCATATTTTCTTGCTGATGCCCAAATTCATTTGTACTTTGGACTTGAAATTTCTTAGTAATTTGGTTTAAGAACCTTGTAAATAATCTAAATTGTAGGATTGCTAACGTCAAAGGTTAAGTATGATCAAGTTCAAAGGGATGGTTTTCTGATCATTTTTTTTTTTTGGTAATGTGAACTAAGAAATGACCTCCTTGGTTTGTTTGAATGAGTATGTAAATGGCATGTTACAGTGTTGCAATTGCATTCTCTGTTCTTATAATGAATAGATCTTGCTTGAACTGAAGTTTTCATCCTTTTTGGTTGTATTATTGTTTGAAAAAGTGAAGAACCTTTATTATATAATTTACTATTGTTGTTGTTTTAAAAGCTCGTGATTCGTGAATGGTAAATAATAACTATATAAATAACAATTATTAATTTGTTGGATAAAAGTTTCCATATCAACAAGTATAGAAAATCTCAACATAATCAAAGTAAATAAGTAAGCTAAATGTTAACCTTAAGAAAATCTCCATCTTAGTTGAATTAATGAGCACTCCATCATCTTCCCAGTTGACATCTTTGGCTTTTAGATATTTTCCAATTAATTTAAGAGGTGCATTGAATTAGTTGTTACAACCTGGGTACTCCCAATCGAAAGGGTTTTAATATCCATTATCCAAGAATTATCGGAAGTACAAAAAAGAGTACTCAATTCCAAACCTAAGAACACAAATCCCAACCTATCGGTTGGGAATCCCAACCCAGAGTCCGGAACCTTCCCAAACTCAGGGACAGGATTCCCAACCATTGGGTTGAGATTCCCAACTTCTGAGTTAGGAATGAGATTCCAAACCCGAAGGGTAGGAATCTTATTCCAAACCTAGGAACATAATTCCCAACAATAGGGTTGGGAACCTTCCCAAACTCAGGGATAGGATCCCTCACCCCCGAGTTGGGAGTCCTAACTTTCGAGTTAGGAATTGGATTCCAAACCCGGAGGTGGGAATCTTATTCCCAACCTAGGAACACAATTCCTAACCCTAGGGTTGAGAAGAGGTTGGGAATCCCAACCTAAAGTTGGGAACCTTCCCAAACTAAGGGATTGGATTCCCAATCCGAGGGTTGGGATTCCCAACTTCCGAGTTGGGATTCCCAACTTCGGAGTTGGGAATTGGATTCCAAACCCGAAGGTGGGAATCTTATTCCCAACCTTAGGGTTAGGATTCCTAACCAGAAGGTTGGGAATCCCAACAAAATGGTTGGAAAGATTACTAAACCTTAGGTTGGGATTTCAAACCCGGAGGGTAAGAGTCCCAGCCTAAGGATTGGGAATCCTAATGTATCTGTTGAGATTCTCAATCCTGAGATCGAGTTATTTTTCGACTTTAAACGGTATCTATGGTGGATTCCCAACCCGAAAGTTGGGAATCTAAACCTAAAGGTTGGGACCCAACCTTTAGATTGTGACTTCCAACTTCCGGGTTGGGAATCCACTCTAAATATAACCCGACCACAAAGTTATGAATCTCAACCTACAGATTGGGAATCCCAATTTTCGGGTTGGGAATCTCAATAGAAAGGTTGAGATTCTTAACATAGAAGTTGGGAATCCTAATTTATGGGTTAGGAATATCAACCGAAACACAAATTTTAATACAAAGTCAACATTCTCCATATAAAGGCTCCAAACAGATGTCATCAAACTTAGCAATACTTGTCCATTCTGCAAATTCCATCATTCAAATGACATCCACCCTCAAGCATTCAATAAACAAAATGTTCATAATAGTTAAAACTAAAATTCAAAGCTTTCAAACTTGACAACCCTCAATTTGTCAAATCGGTCCTTCCCAAAATTCGACCAAGCAGTCTAGGCAAGCTTGAAATCATTAAAATCAACATCACCACCACTATTCTCTTCATCAAAAACATCATCACCACCATCAAACACTAATTCTCTTGCCATTTTGTCCTCATCTTTCCTCCTATGATCAAAGTAATTCTGCTTCACTAGCCTCTCCATCAACTCAATTGACCATGGCCATGGATAGGCCACCTCCATCTCCTTCCTCCTCCCCACTGCCTCCGTTTTGTTCGAAACCCTTTATGGGTTTTCTTCTTCACCAAAATCTGTATCTAGGTTTTTGAAACCGCCCCCACCTCCATTCGAGTTCTCCTCCCTCCTTGACTCTATCGATTTGCTTGAATACGAAGCTCATGCGAGTGGAGAACAAGGAGGGTTTTGCTTAGGAGTCCAAGGAGGAGGTGGGGTTTGAAGCTGGGAAGTTAGAAGTGGAGAAGTGGAGAGAGAGGAGAGAGAGGAGGGCTTGTGGACAGTTATGTTGTTGACAAAGTTTGAGGATGTAGCTGGGAAGAAGTTTGAGGAAGAAGAAGTTTGTGGACAATTGCTGATGAAGAAGTTGGGAGGATGTATGACCAAGAAGCTCGGAGGATGTATTTCAACTTATATCTCTAATTTCATAAAGGATATTTTTGTCTATTCATACTCTTTTTTGTACTGCAAAAACAAAAATGTTATTTTTGAGGTTGGCCTTTCCAAATGAGTCCTTTTTTGCATTTTCTCAAAGAAAAAAGCCTCGAAGCTCCTTGGGAATGGCAAAAGAATTCCCTGTTTAAAAAAAATCTCAAAGTGAGCTTATGACCTGGCTCTCTTTAGAAAGTAGAAATACAAGGAGTGATCGAGTTTATAATTCGATGGAGTTCGAAGCTAAGGTTGTTGGCGACAAGAGGATTGTCTCTTCCAATCACCTCACCCTCGTTACAGTAGAGCCTCTCACAGAGGATGATTGGGAGAAGCCGCTATATTGATACCAGTCAGGATTCTGATTCTTCATCAAGGAATGCGATTTCCTTTATGGCTCCATTCTCACTCTCTCATTACATTCCATGTCCTTTCAACTTTCCCTCGGTAACTTCATTACTCCAATCTGTATAAACCTAATTTATGCAATCGTTGCGCAATTCTAATTACTCTTTAATTACATGTTTTTATTATGATTGCAAAGTTCCTAGGATTACACGTTTATTTTTGAATTCCTTTATATCTCTGGTTAGTTTCATATAAATGCTTTGAAATTGATTCTGGTTCGATAAATTGAGGGGATTATTATATGCTTGTGTCTGAAATGTTAAATATATGACATCAAGATTTTGTCTTTCCTATTGTTGCTAGACATTTTGCCTACTACTTACTATGATTGCAAAGTTCCTAGGATTACACGTTTATTTTTGAATTCCTTTATATCTCTGGTTAGTTTCATATAAATGCTTTGAAATTGATTCTGGTTCGATAAATTGAGGGGATTATTATATGCTTGTGTCTGAAATGTTAAATATATGACATCAAGATTTTGTCTTTCCTATTGTTGCTAGACATTTTGCCTACTACTTACTGTGGTAGTGCTTAATAAAGTTCAACTTGTCATTCTTTCTCTACTTTAATAAATGTGAACTATTTTGTTTCATTCTTGAAGGATTATAATGGGATTCAGTAGTCTGTATCGTTATGGTGACTTGGTTTATGTTGGAGGTGTTCTCTTTTGTCCACATGCTAATCTGTTTGTTTGTGGCAGATTAGAGTTAGTTAGTTAATCCTAACTTAAGTCATATTTGATTTTTTTTTTTTTTTTTTTTTTGGGGGGGGGGGGGGGGGTGGTGTGTTTTATTTAAGTTAGTCGTGAAACAGAGCTGCTTGCAACTGGTGCCTAGGTTTATAGATTAATTTGGGACTAATTTGGTGAATCAGTAGTCCTATATATATGTATTTTTTCCTTTTTTCCTGTTCTGTTTTATATAAGTTTATAGTATTCAAGCTGATTAGCATCTTTGTGCAGAATCTGTGTCTGCATTCTTTATTGTGTACTTTATTGAGGATCATTTAAATCAGGACATGAATTGTTTGCAGTGTTTGTATGTTACATGCTTAGTTTGTTTCATATGGGTATTAAATGTGAAAAAAATGATGATTTTTTTTCAAATGTTTAATCTTGAATCATGCATTAACTTATGAGATTTGTCTCGGTGCAACTTGTACCAGAAACTGAGGTTGCAATTGCTCCAAAGAGATGGAAGAACAATGTAAAAATGGAGGCTTTTTTATGCAATCTTCTAATGAAAGAAATAATGGGAAGAAGGTGCATTTGCGTTTTCAAGATTCAGAAAAACAGCCATTACGTAGATATTATGTTAAAGGTCTTGAGCTGGGAGTTGTGCTCATGTCTGTTGCTTTTGTTAGTTTGAAAACAGCTAAAATTGCTTCATTACATTCTCTTTAGTTGGTTACTATAGTGCTAGATTATCAACGAAAGAGAGCATGAAGAGAGTTATGGAAAGAACTCCACAAGCATGAAAACCAGTTCAATTTCAAAAGAAATTAATGGCGGAACCGTAACTGACAAGAAAGAATGTTGTCAAGCAGTTGTTTATCTTCTAATTTCAGATTCTGTGGCTAAAGGACACAATAATTGCTTAGTTTCTTAGTTGTTACTTGAATGCCGGCTGGCATTCGGATATGTTAATTCTTCTAAGTACATAAGCCATATTACTTGCATTTCTCCTATTAAATTCTTTCCTCTTGGTATCCTATATATAGTTATCATTATTAGACATAAAGTGAAAATTGTGTTATGATCTTTAGCCAAAAAGCTATACATTATTGAGGAATGAGATAAAATATGTGGCAAACAGTGATTCTCATACCTGCTTAAGAGTTTCTAGTACTCGGGATAGTTTAAACAAGCCCATGGATCAGAACTAGAAAAGCTTTGCCTATCATTAAGCTTGGATGTCAGTTCAGCTTACCAATGTTACCAACACATTTTTTGTTTTAGTTACTGCACTTTTATCATATTCAGCAATTTTTTTTTGTGTTTGTGTACGTGAAAAAACTTATTTATGTTTATTGTAGTTAGAAAGAATTGGTACATACTTGTTCTGTGTGTAATGATTGTGGCTTATGATTATACTAGTAATTAAAAAGGCTTTTAAGCCTGATTTTAACTTGATAGTTTTTCAATTCCTATTTACTGTGTAAACCTTTTTTAATGATTTCTCTTCATTTTGACTAAAATGAATTAGGCATCTGCATCTGCATGTGTCCATATGTAGCTTTGTTTTTGTGTTCCTTTTTCAATTAGCTAGCAATTACATAGTGTGTAAAATTCTCTTTTTTTTTTTTTTTTTTTTTTTTTGAATTTAATATCTAATGGTTTAACAGTCTATTTGCACTATTTTGATAAGAATGAGCTTTTTAAATGAGAATGTGCTTATGCTTCCAGGCGTGATTTGAAGAAAGTGTTTCTAGAACTTTCACTTTCTCTTTGCTACTTCAAGATGTTAGCAAAGAATAAGGCACTTGAGATTGGTTTTGCTGCACTCGAAAGCCATAAACATCACAAGGAAAAGAATGTGCTTCAGAGAACTAGCTCAGGCATCATTATTGAGTTGTCAACCCGAGACAAGGTTGTAGCTGCTCTTTCATGTGAATTGTCTCATAAAGAAGATGAAGAGAATGTTAGTCAGTCTGATAACTAGAAGGGGTTAGAATGCCTTCTTCATACATGGTTGCTGGCACAACCTGATGTTGTTGCCTCAAATGCAGGACCAGAAGTTAATGCATTGGTCTTGTCCAATGAAACTTTGCTTCATTTTGAAGTAAATGGATACAAATCGAGACCTTATGGAAATGTCTAGGCCTTCTTAAAGAACAAAAATAAGAGTAACGAATCATGATTGGAAATTCTCTATGTATTGACTATTTCCAAGGAATCTTTGGATGGTGGAAAAGTTACTGCTTACGAACTTACCTTGGATGAAAGAGACTGGCAAAATGATAATTCGGAAGGTGCAGACAGGTTGTTGGGCAAACTGAAGTCTGTGATCCCATATCCTTCTACTCTGTCAAAGATGAAATGTCAGCCCAAGGCTTTAATTCAAATTTATCATCTTTGAGCTGGATGGGGACAGCTGCTTCAGATGATTAGTAGTAGTTATTTTCTCTGAAAATTTCTTTACACCTAAATATGATTAGCATTTGATTACTTTTTATTTAGGTTGGAGAATTAGTGAGCTATATGCAATCTTTTTATGTTTTAAGATGGTTTAATTTTTCAAGATTTATCCGATTGTATTCTACGTTCTTTTTAAAAAAAAAAAAAAAAGATGAAAATGATGAACTATTTTTTACTGTTGCATACATATATAAATACACGCAGAAACATATATACATATATGTAGTTGGATTTTTTGGAGCTGCTAGGGACAATGGCTCTGATAGATAATATTAGTGCCATCGTGTGTGTAGTTATGCATGTGACAAATCCTTTTAGGATTCTCTGTGTCTTTCATCAGTTGGGAACAAATTTTTCAATCAATATTATCAGCTAATGACAGTTGGTCAGTATTTGATGCAGATGGGACAAAAAGATAGAGAATGGAGGGAGAAATTATATAGAAAAGGAGAAACTAGAGGAAAAGGAAGGAAATTAAGAACAAGGTTTAAGAAAGAATAAAAAGGAAGAATACCATAAGAAGTATGGGATAGGGAAACATATATTTCAATTCTTATTCATAGACTTATGACTTGGGAAATAAACAACATATTGGTTGGCTATATATATACAAATAAACCAAAATCAACTAAAATGAAAAAATGTACAACCTCATCTAAGTCAAATTAGTATTTCTTTATCAAATAATATAAAATCTCTATAAAGCCTAATATAAAAGGAAACTACTTAACTAAATATAGGGAGATCCATAATGACAAGACCCGAACCAAATTCTCTCTAAGCTCTTATCTGGAGGGTCTCGCCGAGCACTCCAACGAACCTCTTATAACTCTACTCACGATTAAGAGAGACCCGCGGAGCGAACCCCTAATATACTTTGCCTGTTTACTTTGCTTTGACTAAATCAATTTCTATTTCTTTGAAAATAGTTGGGTTGATGTAAATTTTTTGCGTTTAATTTAAGAAAATTTTACTAAAAATTCGACAGCATAATGACTGTATTTTTAAGGTTTTCAAAATTTTTACCTACATATAATACACATTTCCAATTATATTTAATCATCACCCAACTTCTTTTGTCCACAAACATACATTTTCACAATCAAATTTACAACCATCATGCATAATAATCATGGTAGAATATATATATATATATATATATATGTATCATGAGTGAAATTTTCAAGTTCATCCAACATCATTTATAAAAGTTACAAATTTCAAAAAATATATATATTTCCGAAGTTGCAATGTGACACATGCACTTTATTAATTTCGCATTCACAAAACGTAATATGATATATATATATATATATATTTATATAATGCGTCCTTTGGTTTCGCCCACCTAATTTAATGAGAATTTCTTCGATCGTAATCCCCTGCGATAATTTCTTTGAAAAAGTTTGTACATTACAACAAAGAAAACTTATTAGTTTAACCAATTATAGAAATTAGAGAAATATACAATTACTAATCATAGACTAATTTTTAAAATATTAATAGTTTTTAATGAACATTTTTCCTTTTAAAAACACCATGTGTAACCCCACATACTCTAACCATTCTCAACATAGTACGTCATGTGGCGATTTTTCAACTGACACCAACCGTGACACTACTGAGATATTTCGGCCACTACGTGCGGAATTTATTGCATTGCAAACGTAGTGTAAAACAATCTCAAATCTGAGCAACTATATGCGGAATTTTCTACATCGCATAGTGTAATGCTAATAACTATAACTTTTTGCAACTACAAACGGAATTTTCTACGTCGCTTATCGTAGTGCAATTTAAACTATAACTCTTGGTGACTACGAGCGAAATTTTTTACATCGTAACATAGCGCAAATAACTATAAAGCTAGACGACTATGTGCAGAATTTTCTGTATCGCATGCGTAGCGCTGGATAGTATAAAAACTGAAGAAATACACATGGTCTTTAAAATTCTTTTTACTAAGGGTATAATAACACAAACTTGTTTATCTTTTAACACTTTTAATGAAAACTAAACACTTAAGCTTTTTGGGAAGCAACTTGGTTTTCGATTCTCATTTCTAAACCCAATAGAAGGTTCTTTTACAAAAACCCAAGCTTGTATTTGGAAACTCTTTTTATAAATCCTTTAATAATAATACATACATATTAAAGTAAGATTGAACTAGTGTAAGTGAGATAATACTTACCTTGGCTCATGAGCCACTAGAAGCTTCAACGGCCTCCTTGTGCTCCCTTTGCTTGCTCGTCACCTGCATATCACATTCTTATTTAGAGTGTGCTATAGGGAGTTACACACAGCTATTCATATGACTTTAAACACACTTTACTCTTTAACACACTTTTTAGACTATAACTTTCTCGCTTCAGTTCTAACTCAACCAAAGCTTTAAAATTACGATTTCTTTGCAAAAGTTTTACTTATATACCCCTAGGGACATCCCCACGCAGTCCGTAAAATTTTTTGAGGCCCAGAACGAAAAGTCAAAATTTTAGGACCCCCTTTGACAGAATACTGTTCACAGCCCATTTCGTATTCACTTGGATAATCTTCTTATCTCCCACTTAGGTCATCCATAAAACGGTTTTGAAAGATTCCAACTATAGAGGGGTGAAACCTATGAAATACTCCTATTTTTCGATATTTTTTCGTGTCAAAATCTGCTCTTTTCATATTCTAAACTCAATTTGTTTTCTACTATTATTCTTAGACTTATATATACTTAATTATGATAATTCACTATGCTAAAATACAAAGATGAAGTGATATTGCATAGTAACCAACAATGTCCTTCCTCTAGCCTAAACAACATTTTTGAACTATCTTTTTTCATTTTTCAATTTTATTATTTCCAAGTGATTTCATAGCATCTAATATTCATTAATTCATGCTCATATGTATCAAAGTTCAAAGAAATCACATATTTTCCCATTATAGCCGAACCACCCTAACACACCCAACAATTTACTTCTTTCACTTTTTCAAGCTTTTCATTGTTAATTCTCTTAGATAATTTATCAAACACTTAATCTACAAGTAAATTTGCTATAAATATACTTTAATTACTACTTAAGGTTTCATCCATATACATTCTAACTAGCATTTCATGCATAGTTTTTATCAAATCAACTTTCCTTCTTAGCAATTCATGACTATAATGTTGATTTACCTCAAGATTTCATCAACAACACAACAAGAAAACAAATCAATCCATCATCACATTATACAACCCAACTACTATCATCCATGAAAGAAATCATGATAAATTACCTCAATCTTCCTTTAATCTTATTATTCTAGCTTGAATAACCCTAGGATTTTGATTTAGTGTGTCAAAGTAGCTTGGAATTGACTTGATTCTTCCTCTCCTCCTATTGCCGTCCAACACAAGGCTCTCCCTCTCTATATTTTGTTTCATAAAAATGGCTAAGTGTTGGAAGACAATCACTTATGTATATATAGGCTTCACTTATGAATTTGCCCTCAAAGTTTGATACTTATTTACATGTCATGCCACTTCCTGAGATTTAACTAAAATATCCTCCAATTTTGCTTAACTTCCATGGTATCTTTATTACTTTTATAAATTTCATAATTCCCACACTAGTTTATTCTAATCACACCTACGCATATATAGAACTATAATTTAGAACAATGACTATTTTGTCATTTTCTTAAATTTATTTTACTATTTGGTTCAAACAATTTCTACTAACACTATAATATCCTTTATAAGGAAAGTGTTTATGGAATTTAGCATTTCCATCCCATAATTTAACTTCTATTACTGGGAAATTTAATATTATGAATGGAGGCTTACACATAAAACCTCCAATTTTGACTTTTTCTCAACACAATCTTTTGGTTTTGAGTTTCGGTGAAGATTCCCTTATAAAGGGGTTTTTTTAATCAATGTTTTAAAAACCAAATGTGAGGCAAGTAACATGGTCGCTTTGAGGCGATCGAGGCAACTACTTCAATTCCAAATGAAAAAAATAAAATAAAAAGTAAAAAAAGAAAAAACTGACTTCCAAAATCATCCATAACATTAAAAAAGATAGTGAAAACCAAAGTTAGAAATAAGTATAAAGCAAAATATAACAAATCCAACAAAAATACCTAGATATACAAAATCCTAAGTTAGACTAACAAGACAAAAAAAAAATTAAAACAATTAAAAAGTGCAATGATATTAAATATTAGGGGCTATTTTAGTCAAAGTGATAATATGATATTTAATAAATATTAATAAAATTAAAAATTACATAAACACATTAAAACAAGTGAAACCTAACTTTTTATTTCATATTCTTCTTTTGCAAAACCTAACCTTTTATCTCATCTTCTTTATTCACATCCTCTGCTTCCTTACTCGCTGTCACCTCCTCTGCTTTTACTTTGCCATCAAAACACCACCTTCTTTTCTCTTCTCCTCTTCTACTACTCTTATTGGGTTCTCTTCACATATTTGCATTGTTAAAAATACATAGAAAAGGTTTTGTCTTTGTGGGTTGTGATTGGAGAGGATTCCAAGAGAAAATCACACCAAAATGAGAGAAAAGGGAGAAAATGAGATTAAAGTGAGAGAAAGACGTTGATTGATCTACCTTATACAGTAGATTTATGGCTTTTTTTAAAATAATTTAAAAAATTTAAATGCCAATTTTGCCCTTGAAATAGAAAATGACAGTGTCTAGGCATCTCGCCTTGAGGCGGCCACCTCACCCTTCAGAGACGGGTTTTTTCATGTCTACTGCTTGAGGTGCTTGCCTCGAGGCACCTTAGAGCGCAAGGTGGTGAGGCTCGCCTTTTAAAACACTGTTTTTAACTAAAATATAAAATTACAAGATGTTTATGGTATGCAGGAAGGGTTTTTTAATTTTTTTTTTAAAACTTAAATTCATGCTTTGGGAAAAGGATCAAATGTCAATGTTTGTTTTCTCATTAATTTAATCGTAATTAAATATATTGAAATATTGTAATCTTTGAACTATATAACTGTTTGAAAGGTGAATAGTTGTCGAAAACTGAATATTAAAATTTGAATAACATATTTACTTCTATTGTGCTAATAAAATTTGAATATAAGTGCTAAGCTGTTTGTTTGTTGGCAAAAAAATATCTGAAAACAAATATTATTACATTTGCACTTTATTAACTATAACTTTTTTGCATGTTAATAAATTAAAGACGCTGAAAACAACAACTTTAAAAAGGGTGGCTCTATTGCCTCCGATAAGAGTTCTCTCCTCACCGAAAAGAGAAAATGAGCTTTTGTTTAAGTGCTCTCTCTTGCTCAAATAGTTTGAGATTAACTGATGAAAGAGATGGATGATGATAGCAAAATGTAGTTTTGGGGAGAGTAAAAGAGACCTTCATTTGAAGTCATGCATAATTGGAGAGGAAAATAAGACTTGGAGAGAATCGTTAATTTAGTTCAAGATCTGATTGGATTTTGGAGATGAGACAGATTTGAATTCAGTGACAAAGAGCTATGGGTGAAGCATTAATATGTGTTTAGAGAAAAAAGGAATTACTATCTTAAATACAGTCCTCCGTATGAAGAAGAATCCGTGGTGGTCGATAGGGAGCTCAAGAAAGTTAGAATGTGATGGCATTATTTTATTTAAAGAATATTGATGGCTGAAAATGACAGAAGCATTAATCTTTTGGTCAATCTCTAGTATACATTATTTAGTGAATCTCTTGGAGCTGAATTTTTTTTCCTCATATTTTTTCGTTTTGCTGTGTCAAGCAATTGTCACTCTATATATTAAAATCACCTATTAGCAGAAAACATTAGGTGAAGCTAGGGGTGGTAATCTGGGTTAGTGGGTCGGGTTGGACATGACACGAGCACGACGTTAGTAATAAACGGGTTGAACCCCTTTAATATAAACACGACACGATTATTAATGGGTTTTCATGAAAACGATACGATTAACCTGTTGATTTATGGATCATTTATTGATCCATTTAGTGAGCCGTTTAATGACCCCGTTTAGTCGACACGTTTACTGACCCATTTATTGACCCTTTTAGCCAACACGTTTAATGACTCGTTTAGTTGACACTGATAGGACCCAATTCAACTCCTATTTCGAGTCTGGGAGAATCTTGTGAAAACTAAGGTATTTTTAATAAAAAATCTGGATTTACTAAAAATCTTTTAAAATAATCATCATAATTATGATAATCACTTTGATTGAAATATAAGTTGAACAAAACTAAAATATTTAAACTTCTTGTGTTGCAACACATAAACTACATGTATAAAATAAATTTTTCAAATTTCTGTAAAATGATTATCAATTTGTAAAACTATTCTGGAAATACACTTACAAAATTTAGTAAATAAGAAATTAATAAACATAAATTCAACTGTTTGTCATTATGTGACCCTTTTTATGATATATAAACATCTGCACAAACTTGCAGTGGATACCTGGAAAAATAATTTTATAAAAGAGTGAGTCTAATGCCTAGTGAGTGGATATAAATTTTCAAAAAAACAATTTTAAATAAAACATAATATATTTTTCTTAATCATAAATATTTCTCAGTGATTCATAATAATTCATTTTCGAAACAATAAAACTAAACTTGAATACAATCTTGTTCATAAAAAGAAATGATTTCAAGGATTATATCTAAAAATAAAATGGAATATAAATTTCATATCGTCGCAAAACTATAATATTTATATATAAATCTGACAATACAAAAATTAAATATGATATCTATAAAACTTTTTTGAAAATATCTTTCTAGAATTCTGGTATTCTGAAATTTCTCGTCCTGTACATATAAAAGATGAAAATCTAAAATTTGTAAAACTTTATTGGAAACTTCTTTTTGGAAATTTGGTATTTGGTAAATTTTCTATGTTTACATATAAATACGAAATTCCATAATCTGTAAAACTTTTTTTGAAAATATGATTTTAGATTTTTACTCTACACCAAATTAGTACCCGGGGAACTCTGCTATACGTGGTGGAGATGCGAGATACTCAACACACATGCAGGTGGGGGGGGGGGGGGGGGGGGGGGGGGGGGGGGGGGGGGGGGGGGGGGGGTGGAGGGTGGGAGGGGAATGGGGGGAAGCTCTACTATACGTGGTGGAAATACTCAACACACATGCAGAGGGTGGGGGATAACCTTTGCCATCCACATACTAGGCGACTCAATGACTCTCTCTCTCAAGCCCCAATGACTCATCTCTCTAACCTCTACACTAGCATGTGTTAGGCTAATCTTTAGGTCTTACTCACGTGATGCCTTACGACTGTTAGAGGGGAGGGTACAGTTTGGTGTTCTAAAAACATTTCTATTTCTCTTTTTTTTCTCAAATCTTTTCTAAAAATATTTTTGCAAGAAAAATTTCAAATACAATTTTTGTAAAACTTTCCATACTAAAATTTTAGTTTCTAATAATATCTTGTTCATGTATATAAAATCTTATTCATGCATATATATATATATATATATATATGTAAGGGATAATCTCAATTTCCCCCCTGTAGTTTGAGAAAATACCTAAAATCTCCTTTTTATTCATTAATTTTTTCAAGTAAAAGGGAGATTTTGGCTATTTTCTTAAACTACAGGGGGGAAATTAGGATTCTCCCTACATGTAATCATAGGTTCTCATGTGCTTTATAAAACATGCTCTAAACTTTCATAAATCAATTGATTTATTCTTGAACCATAAAACATAATTTACTTTATTAGTTTGTAAAACACACCTTGAAAACTTAATACAAATTAGAAAGTTTACAAATCATCAAATATACTTTAAAAATTTCAAAAGACACAATTTCTAATTTCACAAAACATAAAGTATACTTTTAAAATCACTAAAACATAATCTTATATCCATAGATTACAAAATGTACTTTAGGATTTCAAAATGAAATAATGTAATTCATAAACCATAAAATATATTTACTTTGTTAAATCATAAAACTAACTTTGGAAACTCAACACAAAATATAAAACTCACAAATTATCAAACATATTTTTGAATTATCAAAAGTATAGTTTCTAATTTCATAAACCAATGGTATACTTTAAAATCATAAAACAAAACCTTAAATTGATAAACTGCAAGGTATACTTAAAATTTCAAAACAAAATCCATACTTCATAAATCACAAATCATATCTTAAAATTGGTAAAACAAAATTTAAAGTTTATATGTTCGAAATATACTTTAAAGCTTTCAAAACATACTTTTAAAATTTCATATTCATACAATAAGTATATTAAATGTAACCTATGTTCTTCAAATTTCACAGTCAGGCCTAAAACTTTAAAAACAGATAGAAACACCAAAATTATGATGATTGGCATAAAAATTGGTTCAAGATTTCATTTTAAAATGTCTGTTTTCTTGATGTTTGCCCCATCATGAATCCCTTAAGAATTAGTACACTGAAAATGCTCATTATTTTCAAATTTCTCAATTATGCCCAGAACTTTAAACAAAGATAGAAACACTCAAATTATGATGATTTGCACAAAAACTGATTCAAGATTTCGCTTTAAATGTTTGTACAACCACAAATCTCTTATGGTTAGAACACCAAAAATAGTCATTTTTTCAAATTTCTCAATTAGACCCAAAACTTTAAAAGTAGATAGAAACACTAAACTATGATAATTGACAGAAAGTTAGATTCAAGATTTCACTTTAAAGCGTCATTTTCTTGACACCTACATTGTCACGAATCCCCTAGAGATTAGTATATCGAAAATAGTCACATTTTCATGACAGGACCTTAACCAGACCTTATTTAGGCTCTTATTTGGAGGATCCCGTCGGACACTTCAATGGACTTCCTGAACCCGACTCATCGGATTGAAGAAACTCGAGAAGCGAACCCCTATACTTTCTTAGCCGGTTTACTCGTTTAACTTAAGAATTTGTTTTTCTTTAACATAGTTGGGAGTGATAAAATTTTTCGCAATTTCATTTCAAAACGATTTTATAAAAATTTCGGCAATATAACGGCTGCATTTTTAACAAAACCAAAATTTTACCTACAAATAAACATACACTTCGACTTTAATTTCATTTTCTCCCAATTTCTTTATCCACAAACATACATTAGTATCACACATTTCCAAATCAATAAGCATGAGATTATAATAATACAATGTATAAGTATGTATCTACATGAAAATCCGCAAGTAATCACAAAATATTTACAACTACACCATCCAAAATGCAAGTTAATTTTCCACAATTGATGTCTTCAATCCATATACATAATTTACACAACATATTTTGATGACTCGTCCCACCTATATTTATATGAAATGAAAATGTTGTCACCCTGTTCAACGATTGCACCCAATAGAATATATAGCTACACAACTATTAAACAAGTTAGTGCAACAAAATAATATAATAAAATAAATACTAAGGAATTAAGTTGTATACTTATTCACCCTTGAAATTTCAAAATCTTAAGATTTCTTACAAAATCCCCATGTATACCCTTAAAGTATTCTATCCATCACGGACGATTTTAACTAACGCCAACGTGAAGCTATTGCGGTATCTCAACCACTATGATACGAAATTTACTACATCGCACGTAGGGTGATAAATCTCATAACTGAGCAACTACAACGCGAAATTTTTTGCATTGTCATTGTAGTGCTAAAACTCTAGGCGACTACGAGCGGAATATATTGCATCGCCACATAATGCCAAACTGTAAAATAACCAACTACGCTCATAATTGTCTGTATCGCAACATAGAGCTATACTTTCTAGTAAAACTGAGCGACTACGGACCGAATTTTCTGCGTCGTTGCATAGTGCTAACTTCTCTATAATCTGAGCAGCTACAGATGGAATTTTCTACATTGTCACGTAGCGCTAAATCTCATATAATCTTAAGGTATATAAATGAGTTTTTAAAACTAAATTCATTAAGTGCAAAAGCACAAACTACAAACTTTATAAACTTTGAAAGTTCTCACAATTCAACTTTTAAAGAAAATAACTTATATTGATTTATATCACTTTATGGGTTCCATAAAAACCCATATACTCAAAACTAGAACTTTGATATTGACAAATCATTTCCGTTCTCACTAAACACTTATATACAATATTCAACACAAAGAAATAGCATTAAGCATAAGTGATAGTACACTTACCTCAATGCCGCGTAAATCCGCTTCAAACATCTCGATGAGTCTCTCGAACCTCTTGCGCTCACTCGTCACCTATATGACAATTTGTTATTATCATTTGTGACAATCTCATAACTCAACTTTAAATTAACATTCTCCAATAACGACACTTTTACACTATAATTTCTCAACTTATTTCTAACTCAACCGAGACTCTCTAATTCCAATTTCTTCACAAAAGTTTCAGTTTTGGACCCCTAGGGACACCCTCACGCAGCCCGTATAATTTTTAGAGGTCCAAAACGAAAAATCAAAATTTTTCGCCTCATTTGAAACCCCATAACAGAACGTTACGCACAACTCTGCTCGGGGCTCCATTTTCTTTCGTTCTTTTTCCTACGGTCCTCTTATCTCACGTTCTGGTCACCTGAAGAATTTCATCGAAAAATTCTATCGTTTGCTATGTCAAATCTAAGAAAAACGCCCTATTTTGGACACTTTTTGATACGCATTTTTGCATCGGACCAGCGACGATAGTTTTCCTTTTGTATCTAATGTTCTTTTACCTAATTATGATCAACTAAATTCATTCTATGCGATAAAAATTGCATTTACGATAGCTTCTGTTTTGTTCCTTCTCTCACACCCATTTGTTTCTCTTGTTCCTTCATTTCTTCTCTAAGTGTTGTATTTATATAATTAATATTTCCTAAATGACTTTCATGTCCCCTTTTCCTTTAATTCACGCCACTCTCTCCCTTTGTTTACATCTCACGGCAGCTTCATTTATTCTTTTGTAAATTTTGTTCTATTTGTTATTTATTCATATCATTTACAATTCATAGAATGCTAAGCTTGTCCTTTGACTTATTTTGACTATCATCAACATTTTTAGTTTAATCTAATTAGTGATTAAATACTTATCTTAAATAACAAATCTTAAAATTCTCATTTGTGCACCCATTTATATCATCCTTTATAATTTATCACTTAAGTGTGGACGAACTATTTTACCCTTCATTGACTTACCGTATTATAAGTGTCCAACACTTTAATATCACTCATAAGGTTGTTAGAATTATTCTTAACTTAATTTACACCTTTCCATATTCTAACTTCTAACACTAGAACTCTAGGAAATGAAGTATCAAGAATAGGGGTTTACATTTCAAATTTCTCAATTAGGCTTAAAACATTAAGTGTAGATAGAAACAATTAATTTATGATGATTGATGTAAAAATTGGTTCAAGATTTCATGTTAAAATGCATGTTTTCTTGACGTTGGTCTCATTAGAAATCCCCTAAGGGTTAATACATCGAACATGGTGAATTTTTCAAATTTTGCAGTTAGTCCTAAAACTTTAAATGTAGATAGAAATACTGAAATTATGTTGATTAGTGCAAAAATTGATTTAAGATTTCGCTTTAAAACGCCTATTTTCTTTATGTCTGTCTCGTCACGAATCTTCTAAGAGTTAGTATACCGAAAATGGTCGTTTTTTTTTCAAATTTCTTAATTATACCTAAAACTTTGACCGTAGATAGAACCACCCAAATTATGAAAATTTATGAAAAAAATCAGCTTAAAATTTCACAGTAAAGCACTTGTTTTCGTAGCGTCTGTAGTGTCATGAGTATACTAGGAGTTAGTACATCGAAAATGGTTAGTTTTGCAATTTTCTCAATTAGGCTTAAATAAACCCGACCTGACTCTTATCTCGAGTTCAGAAGGATCCTGTGAAAACTGGAGTCTTCTGGATGAAATCTGTATTTACTAAATATCCTTTAAAATAATCATCATAATTTTGGGAATGACTTTGATATCAAATGCAAGTTGAACAAAATTAAAATCTTTAAATTTCTCATGTTGAAATTCATAAACTAAACATATAAAATAATTTTTTTCAAATATTTGTAAAATGATTATTAGTTTGTAAAACTATTTTGAAAATACACTAATGAAATTTTGGTAAATAAAGAAGTAATAAATACAAATTCAACTGTTCTCATTATGTGGGCCTTCTCACGATATATTGTAATCCCTACGAACCTGCTGCAGATATCTGAAAAAATGGATTTATAAAAAGTGAGCGCTAACGCCTAGTGAGTGGATATAATTTTTCAAAAACATTTCTAAATAAAACATAGCATATTTTTGGTAACAATGAATACTTTTCAGTGATTCATATAATTTCATACCTGAAATAAAACTAAATTTAATACAATCTCATAGTAAAATTATAAACTTTTATACAAATTTTCTAAAATATTTCTTAGCAATACGTAAAATTTTTCATTAATAAAAGAAAACAATTTCAATAATTCCTAGATAATTATATCTGGAAATAAAATTGGAATTAAGTCTTATATCTTTGTAAAATTGTAAATTTCTATATAAATCATCTCTATAACTTTAGTAACATAGAATACAAAAATCTAAATTCTCTAAAACTTTTCTGGAAATCTCTTTCTATAAATCTAGTATTCTGTAAATTTTCGTTATGTACGTATAAAATATAAAAATCTATAATTTGTAAAGCGTTTTTGAAAATATGATTTTAGATTTTTTCTTTATACCAAATTAGTATCCAAGGAACTTTGTCATACGTGGTAGAGATACTTGACACATATGCAGAGGGCGGGGGATAACCTTTGTCATCCACATGCTAGGCGACTCAATGACTCTCTCTTAAGTCTCAAAGACTCATCTCTCTGATCTCTGCTGTAACGCCCTCTCCTAAGTTATACTGTATCCATGAATGAGATGTGATAAATTTTATTTATACAATAATAAAAAGAATTTTTAGAGAAGTTTTGGAAGTGCAATTTAATTTTTATAGAGTTTCCGAGATGATTAAGAGAAAAATTTAATATTTAAAGTTGTAGGTAAAATGGTAAAAATAAAAGATTTTATAAAGGATGACAAAATTATGAATATAAGGAAAGGACAAGGACATTGAGGAAAAGTGAAGAATTCTCTAGAATCTGGTAAAAGTATAATTTTAAAGAAGTTCAAGAGTGAAACCAAGCTTAACCCACGCCTATAAATATAGGTATGTGGTGAGTGGGTCGGTAGAAGAGAAAAATCTGGTAGAGAGAGGGAAAAAAGAGATCTGTCGCCGGAGAAGGAAACAGAGCAAATCTTTAGTTGCTCTAGGCTGATTTCTGCCATTTTTGAGAAAAAACAAACTGATTTAAAGGTAAGGAACCAGGTTTGGTAAGGTTTAGGTGAAAAAGAATTAGATTTTCATGATTTCTAGTGGGTGAGAAAGCTGTCGAGAATAGCTTCTGGTGTGCAGGTGCTTAACCAAAATTTCTATTATGTAGATTTGGTGATTTAAGCTAAAAGCGAGCCAGGAAGCAAGGCAGAAGGCAGAGCAAGAGTCTGATAAGTGAAATTGTTGGAAATGATGTTGATTTTGTGGTAGTTCATTTATGATTTTAGATGAGTTAGTTTTGTCGCTAAACCTAATAAGGTCGCAACTTGATAATAGTGTGAAGAACTGATAATGTATGTGTTAAAGTATATGAATGTGAGATAAATTGAGTTCGGAGTGTGTTAGTACTAATGTAAGTCTGAAGAAAGAAGTATTAGGAATAGTCATGCGTGAGTTGAGCAGGAGCTCGCGAGGTGCGAGCTGGAGGAGGCCCTTAGTACGTTCAGTTGTTTAAAATGGTCGACTGGGGAGCGACCTAAGCTATGCCTGTTGCTCTCCACCTTGCCTGTCTAGACTAAGCTAGAGTTTGAGCTCGCAAAAGAAGCTGAGCAAGCTCGCTGAAGGTGGGTGCCCTTAGTTCAAGCTATGCTGAGCTAGCTGAGCAAGCTCGCTAGAATTTGGGTGCCCTCAACTCGAGTTGAGCTGGGCAGAGTAAGAGCTCGCTGAAGGTGCGAGCTAAGCTCGCTGAGGTGCGAGCTTGCAGCTCGAGCTGGACTGACAGTATTGCAGTCCTTAACAACATGTATGAATTTAAAGTTAGATAATAATTTAACTAGCTAAGTAAAGATTTCGTTATGAATAAGTGTAGGTGATTGCGAGCTGAGAAAGAAGATCACTGAGGAGGTCGCGGAAGCATTGGTGCAAGGGAATAGGACAGCAAGTAGTGAGTGTGAAAATATTTTATGTTAAATGCTTTTTAGATTTTTCTACCATTATTATATAAATTCTCATAAATTATTTTTAGTCCATCAACAGTTCTTATTTAGCATAAGATTTTAGCCTACTGGAAATATAGAAGAGTAAAAAAAAAAAAAAAGTCAACCAAGTTTATCTTAAGCCTAAAAACCCAACAAAACCGGTGAATCAACCCAACCAAAGAGCCAAAATTCTCTTTATTACCCGAAGAAAAGAAGATAGTATCATCAACAAATTGTAGATGAAAAACCACAATATTCTCTTTTCCAACACAAAAATCCTCTATCGAATGATGCTCCTTAGCTCTATCAATTAATCTTCCCAAACAATCTGCTATAAGGATAAACAAAAAGGGGGAGAGAGGATCTCCTTACCTAAGTCCTCTAGAAGCAAATAAATTTTTCTTAAGTTTCCCATTTATCATCATCGAGAAATTTATAGATTTCAAGCATCCCATAATCTAATTTTTCCATTTTAACCCAAAATCTTATGCTTTCAAGATAGTCTAAGAAATCCCAATCAACATGATCATAAGCTTTTCCAAAATCGATTTTGAAAACAAGCCCTTCTCTTTTCTTCATTATACAATCTTCCACCACCTTATTAGTCACTAAGACAACATCAACAATTTGTCTATCTTTAACAAAAATAGACTAGCAACTAGCGATAGTGTTGTCCAACACCTCTTTCAATTTAAGAGATAAGACTTTTGCAATGGATTTGTATAGGCTAAAGACCAAACTAATTGGACCAAAATCACCAACTTTCAAAGAGTTGGACTTTTTTGGAATGAGACAAATGTAAGTTGCACTGGTGATTCTATTGACAATCCCATTCCCAAAAAATTTCAAGTACACATCCATCAGATTGTCTTTGATAATCTCCCAACATTTATGAAAGAAATCAAAATTAAAACCATCCAGACCAGGAGCTTTTTCTTTGCTACAATTTGTAACTGCCTTCTTAATTTCCTCTTCTTCGAAAGGTCTTTCTAACCAAGTGGCTCTATCTTTGCTAATGCAATCCCAATTAAGACCTTGAATTAAATGTTTTTCCACATTTTCTTTAGAATATAAATTATGGAAGAACCGAATAATTTCTTGTTCAATGGCCCCCTCCTTTTCTATTATAGAACCATCATTTAACTCCAACTTATTAATACAATTCCTAGTCATTCTATCATTAACAACTTTATGAAAGAATTTAGAATTGCAATCTCATTCTTTAACCCACCTAACTTTAGTCTTTTGCCTCCACAAAATTTCTTTCTTAGAGACCAACTTCTCAAGCTCCATCTTCAACTGGGATCTCTCTAACCTCATCAATTCACAAAACACCCCATCAACTTTAGCTATATCTAGGGGTGGGCAAAAAAACCGGGACCGACCCAGCCCGGACCGAACCGATCTGAACTGACCCGTTATTATTGGGTTTTAAATGTAAAACGGGTTGGATCAGTCTGTATGAAGTATAACCGACAGAATCGGTCTCGGGTCGGTTTTCGGTCGCAAAATACCGACCTGACCCGAGACCGACCAAATTAAAAAAATAATAATAATAAATTAAAAAATATAAATACTCAAACCCACCCCACCCAAACTGAAGTCGGCAGCCCTCTCACTTTCTCAAATCCCTAACCCTAGCCGACACACACCCAACACATTTTCTCTCCCTCTCCGATCCACTTCAATGCCGTATACTCCCCTCATCCAATCAAGGCTCATGATAAACTCCTCAGCGGCAACTAGCAAGCATTATCTTCTCAAGGTCGCAAGTCGCAGCAGCAAGTCAAGCATTAGACTCCTTCTCTGCAACTGGTAATCACATCGTTTAATTTATCATCTTTTCCTCTTTTATTTTTGTTCTTTTCTTCTTTATTCTTCTTCTTGTCCTCATTTTTTGTGTTTGTTAATTTGTTTTCTGGTTTTAGGTAGAGGAAGACTCGAAACCAACTTCAGCTGGTAGTTATTGACTTGTGTGAAGAGGAAGAACCGTGGTAGGAGGTCTGGTGGAGTTCCTGAAAGAGTAAGAAATCTTTTGGTTTAATTTTTGATTTGATTTTTATTTAGTTTTTCGGTTTTGTGGATCCAGAAATTTTTTTCCTTTTATTGTTTGGCTTCATGAAGGTTTTTTGTTTGTATTTTTGGTTCAAGTAAAGGAAGAAGTGAAAAATGTTCGAATCTAGTTCGGATCTGGTTCGTTTCTGGTAAGTGACAGACAATACTCTTTAACCATTTTCACTCTCTGTTTTTTCTTCTGCAGTTCTGCTACTTTAAACATTGTTTGTTACCAATCTTTGTCTGATTTTAATGCTCTGTAATGCAAAATTGGATGTGGTTTGGTTGCTTGGATTTGCATGTTTTTTTTATTCATCATGTGTAGTATTTGATTGATTTTTAGTGTCATTTTGTGAAGCTCAACTTAATCGAATATTTTGTTAGAATATATTTATTAGAGGTTGTAGTTGTAACTTGTAACAATTTCTGTTTAATGATAATTTTATTTTATGTACATTTTGCTTCCATTTGTTCGCAGAATCGATGATTGATTGAATATGTTAGGATTTTTGGTTTTGGATAGTGTGAAGTATATCTAGTATGGTTGATATAATTTGTATTATTTATCTTAGGTTGGTGCAGAATCTGTTTGATGGTGTTAACATGATGTGTTTTCATGTGAGGTGTGTGTGTGGAGTAGTGTGATCATTTGTATTTGTTACTTTAGTTGACAATGCTAGCAATGTAACTTAGGACCCACCAATTGGATAGACTCGTTAATCTTTATGATATAAAATGTAAAATCGATGGAATTTGCCTATTACTTGATGACATGTAATATGTTGGTTGTTTATATGTGTTTTGGTTTGTCTTTTGAATTTTTTTAAGATTATTTTTATCCATACGGAATATGTACTGCATGTTTGGTGACATGAAAGGATAAAGATATTTATTGCATTTTTATGAATGTTCATATATTAATAGTATTGTTAAAATGTGATTTTGATTGTGTTTAGGACTTTACTTGTGATTTTGTAGCATAGATGGATGTGGATGATCATGGAGGTGTTGAGAATTATGATTTTGATTTTGGTGATGGTGATGAACTTGATGGTAATGATGAGGTGGACCAAGCAATGTTTGAAAGTAGAAAAATTGCACAAAAGAGAGGGGGTAGAAGTGGAAGACCTCCAAGAGGTCCTAGAGGGGGTATTCGTGTAAGTAGAGGGGGTGAGGGAAAAAAAAATGGTCAAGGTGTTGGGTGCATTTTGAGTTATATGATACACCCGAAAGGAGAAAACGAGCTAGATGCAAACATTGTGGGGACTCATATGCTTGCGACTCTTTATCTAATGGGACTAGAAATTTGAACGATCACATTGATCGTAAATGTAAGGTGTTGCTTGCAAAGAAAACCGAGATGGATCCAACTCAAAAAACATTAGTGCATGCTAGACAAAAGACTATTGAGGGCTATGCTAGCAATTTGTCTATTTACTCTTTTAGTAAGAAGGAATGTAGGAGGGCATTGTGAGAGATGATCATTAAACATGAATTGCCTTTTAGGTTTGTTGAGTATTCGGGATTTCGAAAATTTTGCCATTTAATGTCCCCTAGGTTTGAAGTGCCATCTAGGAGAACAATTGTGAGGGACTTGTACCAATTATATGTTGATGAGAAATCCCTTTTGAAGGAGCGGATTTAGAAATCCAAGTTAAAGATGTCTCTAACCACCGACACATAGGCTTCTACTCAAAACATGAATTACATGGTTGTGACCGCGCACTTTATTGATGAAGATTGGGTGTTGCAAAAGAGAATTCTTAGTTTTTCTCTTATAGGTGATCATAAAGGGGAGTCCATTGAGAAATGTATAGAAAATGTTTTGCTAGGTGGGGTATTGATAGAGTGTTCACCATAACTATGGATAATGCCACCGCTAATACTAATGTCATTTCCTATATCATTAGAAAGTTAAATAGTTGGCATGAGGATGGCACCATTTTGAGGGGTAAGTATGTGCATTTAAGGTGTAGTGCTCATATTTTGAACTTGATTGTTAATGATGGTTTGAGGGAGGTGCATTATTCGTTGGTGAGCATTCGAAATACGGTCAAGTATGTGAAATCTTCTCCAAGTAGATTTGCAAGATTTAAACAATGTGTGGAGCATGAGAAGATAGGGACTAAAGGCCTTGTAGTGTTAGATGTGTCTACAAGGTGGAATTCCACATACTTGATGTTGGAAAGTGCGGTCAAAATGAGAAAAGCTTTTGAAAGAATGGAAGAGGAAGATGGGCATTACATGAATTATTTTAGTGAGAATGAGAATGGTAAAAAACGAATGGGGCCACCAACCTTTGAAGATTGGGAAAATGCTAGTGTTTTTAGCAAATTTTTGGTAACTTTTTATGATGTTACCTTGAATTTTAGTGCTTCATTGAGTGTGACCTCAAATATGTACTTTCTATATTAGGCCTCAATTTATGATGAATTGATGTCATTGAGTGTTGAAGATGATCCACTCATTAGCATGATGACTATTAGGATGAAAGGAAAATTTGACAAGTATTGGGGGGATTTGGAGAAAACTAATAATTTGTTGATGGTAGCTTCCGTGCTTAATCCAAGGTACAAGTTTGGTTATATGCAATTTCGATTGGAGAGTTTTTTTGGAGGAGAGATTGCAAATTCAATGTGTTCAAAGGTTCGATCTTTGTTGGAACAACTTTATGAATGTTATAGATCTTTAAACCCAACCTTGGATCGTTTAGGTGGTGGCTTATCGTCCACTAGTGTCGGTGGTGGTTTGTCTTTGGATGATCAAAATAAAGATCAATCAAGAAAATCACTTACTAAAGAAGCTTTGTTGTGGATTAATAGACAAAATGAGGCCAATGTTAGTGCTAAAAAGAATGAGGTGGAAGCATACTTGTTAGAGAAATGTGAGCCAATGCATGATAAATTTGACCTCTTAAGGTGGTGGAAGAATTCTTGTGCAAAATATCCTATTTTGTCATGTATTGCAAATGATATATATGCAATGCAAGTTTCCACGGTATCTTCCAAGTCGGCTTTTAGCACAGGTGATCGTGTTCTTGATCAATTTAGAAGTTCATTAACTCCTAAAATGGTGGAGGGGTTGATATGTTCTCAAAATTGGTTGAAAGCTAGAGACCACATTGATCACACTCCTATTGTCATTGATGAGCATGCTACTGAATGTGAAGATTTTTGTGTTGCGAATGAAGAACTTTACAACAAAGTAACAGATGGTAATTTAACTTTTAATTATTGCCCTTTCATTTCAATGTTTATGTTAAATGTTTATTTACATTATATGATTATAAACTTATATTTAATTATTATGTTTAGGATGTCGAGGGCATGTCAATAAGCGGACCATCAATGACAACAAGTACCCAATGACTTTGCCATGAATGTTATTGGGCAAGTAATGTGCATTTATTTTTTATTTATTGTGATTTGTGAATTGTTATATATTTTTTTAATTTGTTGATTATGAACTTAATAGTTTTTTTTTTTTTTTTCATGAACTTGAATGCAAAGGATTGGCAACTTTTTGAAGACAAATAAGGATTTAAAGGGTTTCTTTTGTGATTCATCAGCTCTATAATTTTTGTTTTTCGTAAATGGAAAACTTTTTGAAGTCAAACAATGATTGAAAGGGCTTCTTTTGTCATCAGTTCTATACTTTTTGTTTTTGTAAATTGAAAACTTTTTGAAGTCAAAGAATGATTGAAAGGGCTGTTTTTGTGTTATCAACTCTATACTTTTTGTTTTTTAAAACTTTTTGAAGTCAAAGAATGATTCAAAGGACTACTTTGTGTCATCAGCTCTGTACTGTTTGTTTTTGGTAAACTGAAAACTTTTTGAAGTCAATGAATGATTCAAAGGGCTGTTTTTGTGTCATCAGCTCTATACTTTTTGTTTTTTTTTTTGGTAAATGGAAAACATTTTGAAGTTAATAAATGATCGGAAGGGCTGCTTTTGTGTCGTCAGCTCTATACTTTTTGTTTTTCGTAAATTGAATGGAAAAGATTGACAACTTTTTAAGGTCAATGAATGATTGAAAGGGCTGTTTTTTTATCATCAGCTCTATATTTTTTGTTTCTTTTGTTAACTTCAATGGGAAGGATAAGGATTGACAACTTTTTAAAGTCAACGAATGATTGAAAGGGTCGTTTTTTTTGTCATCAACTCTATACTTTTTGTTTCTTTTGTTAATTTCAATGGAACGGATAAGGATTGACAAGTTTTTGAAGTCAACGAATGATTGAAAAGACTACTTTTGTGTCATTAGCTCTATAGTTTTTGTGTTTTGTAAATTAAATGGGAATGATTGACAATTTTTTGAAGTCAAAGAAGGATTCAAAGGGTTGGCTGCTTGTTATTTATTGGGTAAGTAATGTGAATTCTTATATAATTTTGTTTAAGTCATTTGTGTACATATGTTGATTATCATTTGGGTTGTGGACTTGTTTGTTCTGTGATGTTGTTCTCTTTGAAGTTGGATACCATACCTGCCACTGGTTAGATATATTTCTCTGTTGTTGGATATTAATTTGACATCTACTTGATGATCAAGTTGTGAATGGATGAGGACTGACTCTTTCGAATTAATTGACAAGGTGTCATGTGATGGAAGTGGAGGCTTTTGAAGATGAAAGGGTTGCAAAACTATTGAATGATTGATTTGTTAGCATTAAGGTGAGTTTGATCAATGCTGCGTAATTAAGTATTATTCACAAAATCACACTATGTATTTAGTTAGTTATTTATGAATTGCTAGTTCTTATTAGACTTGAAAATAAACACTTTTGAAGCTGTTCATTTTTGTAATATATTTTAATACATCCGATCTGTGCAACAGGTGGATTGAGAGGAAAGACCGGATGTTGACAACTGTTGGCAGCACTATCAGCACTTAGCAGTAGCACAATCCAAATAATTTTCGTGATATTATATGATCCATCGTCTAATTTCAATAAATTGCTTGATTGCATGGGTGGCAAATAGATAGGTAATATTTTGGACTGTTAAGTGTTAAATGTTAACACTTTAACAGCTTGACAAGTGATAAACATTTTAGAGTTTGGACTATTATTAATTTATTATTATGTACTGTCATGTGGACTGTTTTTACCTGGTAATTTTGGTTTATTAAGAGGTTAAATTTGAAGGTTTCAAATTGTTTGTAGATATTTTAGAGTTTGGATTGTTACTTATTAATTATTATTATGTACTGTGAAATGTGATATAGGGATTGTTTTTTAACTTGGTTTATTAAGGGGTGTTAAATTTGAAGGTTTCAAATTGTTTAGTGTTTACAATTAAAATTTACAACAATATTATGCACTGCTACATAGGTGAATAGGTGATATTTGGATTTCTTTTATTTAATGTGATCTCTCTTTCAAATTGTTAAATGTTAATTTATGATGAATTTTTATGTGCATAAATGTATTATTTTTAAAAGTCTAATTGAATTACATTTGAGATTTCAACCAGCCCAATTGTAGTTTAAAATGGTTTAATAGCACTAAAATGGAAGTTAAAATTAATCCAGGTGAAAGACTAGAAAAAGTCCATTAGGTTAATTGGAGGCCCACATTTGAAGGCCCAAACCGAAAAAACCGACCCGATTTTGCCCGACCCGATCTATGTTGGTTTAGATTGGATTATACTCTAAATTCGGGTCGGGTTGGTCCGTATAGTAGAAAACCGATTACAGTTGGTCTTGGGTCGGGTTGGTCGAAAACCGACCCGACCCAGCCCGTGCCCACCCCTAGCTATATCCAAATCAAAGATTCTTGACTCGATCTCTTTCTTTTTCTTGAATATGTCTCCAAATACATCCTTGGTTCCAAATTTTCAGCTTCCTTTTAACCCATTCAAGTTTCTTCACAAACCTGTAACCCTTCCAACCCTGTGAGTCAACTTCGTTTCACCATTCCTCCATGTTATTCATGAAAGAATAATGTTCCAACCAAACATTCTCAAACTTAAAAGGAATACGACCCTAGTTCATATGAGAAGAATCCAACAAAATTGGACAATGATCAAAAACCAACCTCACCAAGGCATCTTGTCTAACCTTCCCTCCGACATACTCTTCCCAATCACTTGAAACAAGGAATCTATCATGTCTACAGCAAACAACCCTTTGTCTAAAATTAGACCAAGTAAAATTCATGTAATTCAAAACTGAGTCGATCAAATTAGTTTTGTGAATAAAACAATTAAAGTCTTTCATGCTTCTAGTTTCCCTTCCCTTTATGGACTTTTTTGAAAGAAAACTAACAACATTAAAATCTCTACCGATACACCACCTCAGAGCATATAACCCGAATAATCCAACTAACTCACCCCAAAAAGCCCTTCTCTCTTTCTTGTTATTATGGTCATAAACCCCTAAAAGCCACTAATCTCTACCATCAGCACCAAGGATATTTACAGAAACGAAAAACTCTCTAATGACAGAGTCTAAAACCTTAGCCACCTTGGAATTCCATATCACTATGATTTCACCAAAACTGTCCTTTAAAGGTAAAAAAGCCCATTGCTTGAATGTTGGTCCTCAAACACTTGTAACGATGCTATGATCTACAACCTATTTCTTAAACTCAATTAGGATAACCAAATTTGGATTAGCCTTTCTGATTGCTTCCTTAATCATTCTCCTCTTTTTCCAACATACCAAACCCCGCACATTCTAGCTCAAAATCTTCATGATAAAACATTAGGACCCTTACCAAAACTGTTAATACCTTTCTCGAAATTCAGATCCCATAGAATTATTCTGCAACTCCTTGCTACTTTTCTTCTTTCTGCTCAAATCCAACTCGAGCACATCCTGAATTGTTCTACTAGGTTGAGAAAAGGTTAGATTCATTTTCTTTAGCAAAAACTTACATCTCTTACCAACTTCTAAATTAGAGTCTCGAAGCTTGTTTAGAAACAACTGTTAATGGGTTCAAAGACTTCTTCTTTCTATGACATTGGATAAAAACTCCATCGCTCTCCCTTTTGTCACTTACTTTCGACCTGTTAACATCACCCACATACACCCTCGTCTCATCAAATAGAAACGACAAGTTCATGTTAGCTTCCTCAATTGTCTCTTCCTTAAAAAACTCAACCTCTTCTATACAGCTTACATCAAAATCGTTGTCGGAGATCACTTCCTTGCCAAAGATCCGTTCATTTCAATCAGCTACTTCACTTGAAATATCAGTAAATGCAAAAGGGTCTTCCGACCCATTCCTCTGACCGGATATTTCATCTTCTACTTTAAATCTTAAACAGTTCTCCCTACAATAGCTTCCAATGGGAGAACTAGGGGTGGTAATTTGGAACCCAACACGACAGGTTTATACCAAACCGACATGATTATTACGGATTAGGGTTGAGTATAAACAAGTTTAATAAATAAACGGATTAACCCATCTAACCCATTTAACAATCATGTCGGGTTCATATTTTATTAATCGTGTCACGAGTTAACCCGTTAAATGAGGGTAAAAAAGTAATTTCATATTAGAGGGATATTTATGTAATTTTAGTGGTAGGTATATATACCCTTCAAACCCTAACCACACTCTACACTTCAATCATTTCATCTCCAGTCATCGCACCCATACCCTCCACACTCTACAGTCCACTCTACGACCACACGACCCATACTAGACAACGCCTATGCCGATCATCGCCGCCACGCCAATCACCCAACGCATCTCCTTCGTCTCAGTAGTCTCCACACCGGTCACAGCATCTCCTTCCTCTCTGTTGTCTTTACACCGATTGCATAATGGCTTTTTGGTGTTATAAGTTATAGTTGCATAATGGTTTGGTCGTCTATCTTTTTCATTTAATAGTTGCTATATATGAGTAATCTTTGTTCTCTCTTTTACAGTTTCAAGCCTCTTTCGAAGTTTGGTTCAAAAATTTGTTTCATGCCTCTTGCAAGTGAGAGAGAATGCTATTTTTATTAGATTGTTGATAAATTTAGTTTATCAGTTTTGTCACTTATTGATTGTTTGATTTTCAATTGAAGAAGGCCTATTAGTATATTTTAAATTGTTTGATTTTCACCTTCATGTAATAGCTTCTAAAGGTTAAAATGAGATACTTCACAAAATGTGTCATAGAGTTAGGTGAGTTCTAGCAAGGATGGGAATAGGTTTTGTTAATGTTTTTGGAGAAGGTTGTGTTTAAGTAAGTTGGAAAGTGAACTAAGATTCCACGATTTAGGGATGTTTAATAAGGCCATGTTTGATAAACAAGTGTGGACATTTAAGGTTCCTAATTCATTAGCTGCAATAGTGCTTGGAAGCTATTATTTTGTTAATTCAGCTGTTCTGCGAGCAAGATAGGCTGTTTCTAATTCATTTCTTTGGAAAAGTTTACTATAGGGTCTTGAGCTAATTGAGCGATTTAGGCATTTGGTTAAGATTTTTGTCTTTTTGTATTTTTGTATCAGGATAGATGAGTTCCCAAGTGGTTTGTAAAGACACAATGTTTCATGTTTTAGTCCCAAAAAATTGATTATCTAAGCATTGAGTTTGAACACATTTTGATATTACATAGCTTAACTTACAGTAATATTGACAAAATAGTAGCATATTAACTTGGTTCATGAAATTGGATTGACATATGTATCCAATACAAGAATTTTGTTTCCTATGACAAGAAATAAAAAAAAATAAAAAAATAAAAATAAAAAATAAAAAGATACAAGAACTTGCATTTAATTGTCAAGAATTTACAAAACCAAAAATGAGTGTTTGATATTTCATTATATTTTTAATTGCATATATTTTATTGGTTTTAATAAAATATTTGTTAGAATATTTTTTTCATGTATAAATGTATAATTTACTAATTAGTTAACTTTTAGTCATTATCTTTTAACAGATTTAGTTTGATGGATACAATCAACACTTGATGTTGTTTTTCTAATATAAAAGACTATATTTGCCGATGTATTTTTTATGTTGTTTTTTTTTAATATGAAGGATTATATTTACAAAAATGTTTTTATAATCATCTTTATGAATATTTATGTTTTTATGTTTTGGATTGTATTTATAAATGATTGTATTTTTTTAGGTTTTGAATTGTATTTTTGAATTTAAGAGGTCTTATGTTTCTTTATTTTAATTTTTTTTTTATTAGATCTATATTAAAATTTGTGTATTAAATATAGTTAAATGGATTATAAACTGATTATTAAACGTGACAGCTAACCGGGTCATTAAACGTATCAATTAAACGAGTCATTAAATATGTTGGCTAAACGGGTCACTAAATGGATCATTAAACGTGTCGGTTAAACGGGTCAATAAACGACCCGTAAATAAATAGGTTAATTGTGTCGTTTTCATATCAACCCATTAATAATTGTCTTGTGTTCGTATTAAAATGGTTCGACCTATTTATTAATCGTGTCGTGTTCATGTCATGTTAAAAATAATCATGTCATATTCGTGTCATGTCCAACCCGACTTGTCAACTCGGTTTGCCACCCCTAGGGAGAACTTTGAGTCTTCTTCTCACTTTTTTCTATATCATCACCACCTAAATTGTTGCCATCTCCTAACTTCTCCTCAGCGTCTTCGAAGTCGACCAGCTTTAAAACAAAGGCGCCACCAAAGTCAATCTTCTTTGTCTGGTTGATAGAGCAACCCAAGAAGGAGAAGTTGAAAAAGAACCGATTTGAAGATTTCGGGTTGAATGGCCTGATTTTGGTCCTGCCCCAACCATCTGAAATTGATAGGCCTAGTCTTCAGACATTAAACTTAATGGATCCAGAGACATTAGACAACTTTGAATACACATCATGGGCCTTAAGCTCTCCAACATTACCTGGTGACCCATTCAACCTTTTAGGCCTAAGATCACTTAAATATCCTCTCCCCACATCCTTAAATTGAACCCAATCATTCTTAAAAATAATACATCTTAGCCCGTCCTCAACAAATCTGCTCCTTTACTTTAAATGGGATTATTCTTTGACACCCGTTTGTTTCCTACTTGTTCTCTCCATCAAACCCATTTTCGTTAAAATTTCTTAAGTCTTCCCCGACAACACTTATCTTCTTAACAGAGTTTGTGTCTAGGTCAACGCCCTTCTTCTGGTTCAATCCTCTCAGAACATCACTTCTTTCTCGGCAAAAGTCAAACCCATTTGCCTTCACATTTGCAACTTCTCTATACGTATTATCTCTCTTTACTCTCCACATCCTTTTTGCTTTTTTACTGAACATAGTCCTGCTTTGAATTTTTGAATTGCCCATCCCCCATCTGCTACCACGTGCACCTTTCCCCCTTACGAACTCATCGCCAACCCTGCGTCTATGATAATGGATGAAGTTCTAGCTAGAAAAAGGAACATATTTTGACAAAGGTCTGATTCTAATGTCTAGAAAACTATCTCCATCCTTAATTTGAATCATAGCAGGAATAAAAGAATTTTCCATCTTACCCACTTTAATTCTTGCCTCCCGCAAAGGATGAAAAAGTTCTATTCCTTTATCAATTTGAATGAGTTCCCCACAGAAATCAACAATTTTGCAGATAGAATTCCTATTCCATAAATGAAAGGGAAGCCCTTTAATGGCTATCCACCTTGTACCGAAAGCCAATCTTTCCTTGACACAATAAATTTCAAGCCTTCATTGCTGTAAAGACATATAGGTGAATCCTTCCAGATGACAAATTCCAATTTTCCCAACTCTAGCAACCTTTCTCTCATCCTAGCAGAAGAAAACAGCTTTGTCATCACGGAATGGTTTCAACTCAATCATGAAACCTAAGAAACATGACAAAGCCTTCTGAATAAAACTCCATTCGGCACACTCATCCAACTTAGAATAGACCATAGCTCTAATCCATTCACCATACATAAGACATTGAGCAAAGCTTACTCCCCTTTTAACTCCTACAAAGTTCCTCATCTCACTACCATCTTCACAACCCTTTCTAACAGAAGCAACACTCTTCATTTTACTAGCTTTAACAGACTTCTCCTCCATCACAAAACCTACATTACCACCTAAAGGGAAAATGCTTAAAATCAACCTTGCACAATTAGACCACCCAACAGCATTGATTCCCATTGGAATAACGATGCACTTTAGACCCGAATTGCCAACTAAGAAGACCTCTGTTGTTTTCAAATCTATTAATCCATAGCTAATGCATATTGAATTTACAGATACAGAAGAATTTCCTATCATCACTATTTTGAATTGCTTCTAACAAACAATTCTCTAATCAAAAAGCACAATGTAGCCCTACCCTTAACTCACAAGTACTATGATTAGACCTCTCCAAAAGCTTGATTACACTACCGGTAGAAAGCTCATCAAACTCAAAAGAAAAAAACTTTGCTCTTAATCCTAATTAGCCTAGCTAAATGAGAAAAACGACCCAATTCACTCATCTTCACTTTTACTCAGACCATGGCACATTACACAGTCAATAACCAAATGGCCCAAAACTAAACAAATGAGCTAATGAATATATGATGAGAAGAAGAGAGAAATGTGGACTTAAAGCTTCCCCTTATTCTTCAATTTCCAACAAAAATGAATGTTTGGATAATTCATGAATGGATAATTCTATTGCAAGGCAACAGCAAAAGTGGGGAAAAGAGAAATGTCTATATCACCACCGGTCCATTTATTTCAGTTGAATGTACAAAAAGAGTCATGGAAGTATGATAATAGAATGATTTCCACACATTGATGTTGAAGTCTTTGACGAGAAGGATATGTCAACATCATTTGAAGTCACCAACAAATCAGCAAGCATATGAAGCATCCTGACAGTAAATTAGACTAACCTCCACTCGTATTGTATATCAGTTACTTCTCAAACTTTCACAACAATATTATAAACTTGCTTTGATTCATCAAATAGAAATACAAAATTCATGCTCAACTGATAATAAAATGCTTTTAAAATTTCAATAAGAAAAGGTTGTAAAAGCATTTCATAGCAAATTTAAGGCAAATGCAATGAGTGAAACCAGCTAATGAATATATGATGAGAAGGAGAAATGTGGACTTAAAACTCCCCCCTATTCTTCAATTTCTAACAAAAGTGAATGTTTGGATAATTCATGAATAGATAATTCTATTGCAACGCAAAAGCAAGAGTGGGGAAAAGAGAAGCATCTATATCATCACCAGTCCGTTTATTTCAGTTGAATGTACGCACAAAAATAAAAAAAAAAAAAAAAAGTCAAGAAAGTACGATAGCAAAATGATTTCCACACATTGATGCTAAAGTCTTTGACAAGAAGGATATGTCAACATCGTTTTAAGTCACCAACATCCTGACAGTAAATTAGACTAACCTCCACTCGTATTGAATATCATTAAATTACTGTTCTTAGAGCAGTAATTAATTTGAATAATCGGATTAGAAACTCTTAGAGTTATCCTAATCTTTTAGTTTGATTTTAATTTGAATTCTAGAGATATTATTTACGTTCCTATGTTTAAGGGAGGATTGTTTCCTTAAGTAATATAAAAAGATATAATGTTTCAATGTGAAATAAGATGAAACACTTATCACCAAATAGTTTCAGTTATTGTCCACAAGGAAGCTCAGAAAACACACTTCATGAAAGAAAGCAAAGTTATTGCACCCAACTTCACTCTTGTCAAGATTGCAATCTTGTTGAGAGGAATCATACATTCATCTAATCATACGTAACAATTAGAAATTGTCATCCTTATAATTTGTATTTCATCTTAAGAGTAAATTCCATCAAACTTCAACACTATTAACACACACAAAAATGAAATGCTTCAATTTGCAGAAATAATTATATCCTCCTTTTCTATTTTCTTTCTCTTGCTACTCCGTCAAACAAATTTGGAAACTTAACACAATAACCATGACAGCAGGTCATTTAAGTTCTTGTTACTCTTTAATTTACTTACATCAGCAATCCATCCCTTAAATGAAATTACATAATGAATCCCTCACAAGATTATTTTATGACGCCTTATATAGGAGAAAAACTGAGAGTATGGAGAAAAATTTAAAATTCTGTAGACAGTCAATGTTCTATGACATGTCTTTGAACATCAATTCTGTAAACAATACATTTTTTCAAAAACTATAACAACATTCACATGACCTATTTGTTAAACCCCAATTAATAAATAGCACATCCAAGGCTTGCTAATATAATTTTCACTTTTCAGTACACCACACAACAAATGGTGAGCAAAGTAATAGTAGAATAGAGAAAGCACCTGTTTATGGTTGAGAGCAAGTGTGAATGATAAACTGCCTACAAGATCCTTTTGAGAAAGGACGGCAGCAAATGGCACCCACAGTGAGACCTAAGCTGGTGCAATTGTACTGAAGGAGAACTTTATACGAATGAGAAATAATATACTTTCCCATTCTATTGAAAAAGGGTACAGAAAAAGGAAACAAGCAAGAAAAAGATATTTGAAAATAAATGACCATGGTCAATTGCAGTGTGCCATGCCAGGTCAGTTTTATGGCTGCTGGTGTGATGTGTATGAGATACAGAAACAAAACCAAGAGCTGCAGGAAAGAATATCAGAGCATCTGAGGACAAAACTGTCCACCTCATCAGTTAGCTATCTGCACTGACAAACAGAGAATATATTATAAATGAAATATATAGATATATATATATATATATATATATTCACTGAAGGATCATTATACAAAAAGTCATAATGATACCAACCCCACATAGGTTTCATGCCCCCAAGAAGCAAAAAGAGCAACCGAGTCTAGATCAAAGTATCTTAGAAAAAGGCCGTGAAAATAACTCTGGTAGGCAGTGAGAGGAGGATAGTCCAGACCCCAATAGATAAGATCATTGATTGTGCTATTATTATACCAATCTTTAGCTGGAAGATTGAGAGTGATCTCCATCCAATGCCTCTGAGCTTCATAGTCATCAAACTTCGGAGGATTTCCAGCTCCAAAGTAAGGATGGAGTGAAACAGCAACTCGAACTAATAATGCAAACACAAAGATACACAAAAATGAAGCTCCAACGCCTCTTCGAATCAGCCATCACCACCCATCTTCCTCGTTATTTACCACTACTTTGTCATTTGTCACTTTCTCTGCCTTCTTCTTTCCCATTTGTTTTTTTTTTTTTTTTTCTCAATGTGCCCATCAAAAAGTCCATCTTTCCGAACAAAATAACAAATAAATACCACTAAAATTTAGTATTAAGAATAATTATACACATGACTTAACCGAAAGCCAATAACATCCATTACTACTCACTTGTTTCAAGCAATTCAACAACACTAACTAGACTTATGCATAACCAATACGGAAAATCAAATGAATCAGCAATAAAGAACATAATCAGCATGCTGAAACACATGAGATGCAAATTGTTAATATTTGTAACGCACAATATCTGAAAATTAAATTGTTTATTATTTAATTTAAAATTTATTATTAATTGAACAAAGGCGAAAATAGAAACGTTGGTTTCAACCTTGAAAACTTTTCTAGGCATCAAATTCTCATGAAAAAATATAAAACTACAAATAACTTAAAAAAAAAAAAAAAATTGTCAAACAAACTAAAAGGTGAAATCACAACAGAACAACTACAGACTAGTGTAATTAGAGTTTGTTCTAAAAAATCCTAGCACAAGTTTTTCAGCCACCAAACATCAAATATAGTGTAGCAACAAAATAACAACAGAAAATAAAAGATTACCAAACTAACAAGCAAGGATGGGAATAGGTTTTGTTAATGTTTTTGGAGGAGGTTGTGTTTAAGTAAGTTGGAAAGTGAACTAAGATTCCACGATTTAGGGATGTTTAATAACGCCATGTTTGATAAACAAGTGTGGACATTTAAGGTTCCTAATTCATTAGCTGCAATAGTGCTCGGAAGCTATTATTTTGTTAATTCAGCTGTTCTACGAGCAAGATAGGCTGTTTCTAATTCATTTCTTTGGAAAAGTTTGTTATGGGGTCTTGAGCTAATTGAAGCAAAGTCGTATTAGAGGATTTGGTTAAGGTTTTTGTATTTTTGTATCAGGATAGATGTGTTCCCAAGTGGCTTGTAAAGACACAATGTTTCCTTGTGTTTGCTATCATCACTACAACTAGTGAATAAGGAGCATGATTCTGACTTTTAACAAGGATCTGCAAAAGGGCGCACCCAATCATCACTACAAAGTTTATGGTCGTGATTTGCATAATCTCAGCATACTCAAAGGATGGGGAATATGTGATACTATGATGAAAGAGATGCCATTAGCTTGTTGGCTTGGACATAAGAGACGTTACATGATTGAATAATTCACAAAGTTAATTCAATGGGGACAAGGATTCTAAAAGAAATTGAGTCATGAAAAGCAGATCCAAACAAAGGTATGGAATGTCAATATGGAATCAGCATATGTTATTTACAATTGATATCAGCTGGATTCAGGGGTGCCTAATAGAATGATTGTGTGACATGATCGGCAAAGCCAGGGATAAGAATTTGATTATTAACAATCTACACTGAACTACTGTCTAGTCAAAGACTAATCTATTAAGTCAAACTTAGTCAAGACATCATCTTCATAACTAAACTGAGCTAGCCTACTGATAAGGCACAAGTTTAAGCTGAAACTGAGACCAAAATTCACACTCTCCAACCTGAGCCAAGTTAGAAAATCTCAGTTAAAACTAACAATTGAAGGGTCGTAAAATGATATGAAACAATGGCTAAATGAGATCTGATTTTCATCATCAGATACAAGAAATCCTTTGGAGATATTAGCCTACAGTTGCAGAGCAGGAACAACCTTACAGAAGCATATTTTTTTACACAGAAATACAAATGGATTAACGACAAAGGAGTAGAATAAAAAGATTTTGTAGATTTTCTGGTAGTAATGGTAGGTTGATTAGTTTCCTTTTTTAGGAGATTTGGTCAACTTATCTAATTACCTTTTCTATGTAGATTGTATGTCAGTGCCTAATTTGTAGTGATTGTATTTAGTTTTTCTTTTTTTATTTTTTCCTTTCATAGCTATCTCTAGGGTTACTACTTTATATATATATTATGCTAAGGCTGTATGGTGTTTTTATGCTCTGTGAATAAAAGAAAATACCACAGAAACTGCTCAAAACTCTTTCTTTCTTCATGGTATCAGAGCTGTTTTGAGTACCAATCATGTCTCAATCGGGTGAGGACTCAACAGTTGAGACTTCCTCTCATAATGGAGGTTTTAACGACCTGCCACCCGATCCTCATATGCCCATCACGAGTCATAAACTCAATGGGAAGAATTATTTACCATGGTCTCAATCAATGTTAATGTTCCTCAAAGGAAAAGGAAAATATGAGTTAATCACAGGGGAGGCTGTCATGCCAAAGAAGGAGGACAAAGCCTACAAACTTTGGGAGGTGGAGAATAGCAAGGTCATGACTTGGCTTTGTAATTCAATGATACCAGAATTAAGTGAGAGCTATTTATTGTGTGAGACAGCAAAGGAGCTATGGGATGCTGTCAAAGAAACGTACTCGAATAAAGATAATATTGCTGAAGTTTTCAACCTTGAAGGGCTTCTAAAGGACCTAAAACAAGGTGAGATGTCAGTTATAGAGTATTATACTAAACTTTCCAAGTATTGGCAGCAGATGGATACCTTCGTAAAGCTTCCGTGGAAGTGTTCAGACGATGGAGTGCTGTTCCGAGACTTTATTGAAGAGAGGAGAATTTTCACCTTTTTGCTGGGTTTGAATGACAATCTAGATGAAGTAAGAGGCAGAATATTGGGTAAAAAACCTCTCCCAACAATTAGAGAAGTTGTTTCTGAAGTGCGTCGAGAAGAAAGTCGAAGAAGAGTTATGCTGTCAAAATCAGATGTTGCTGAAATTAAAGGAGAGGCATCTGCTCTTGCTGCTGCTAGAGGAAATCCAAATCAGATGTTTGACAATCGGCAGAGGAGAAACAGACCCTGGTGTGACCATTGTCGAAAACCTGGTCATGTCAAGGACACTTGTTGGAAGATTCACAGCAAACCTCAAGATTGGAAGCCTAAAAATTACAATGATAAAGATGCTAAGGGCTATACAGCTAGTAGGAATGAAGTTTCAGGGTCTGATCGCATCCTGTTTAGTCCAGAACAAATGGAGCAGCTTCAGAAGATGTTCTCAGGCATGAATACAGCAGTTGTTGGGGCAGGTTCTGTTGCAAAAACAGGTACTTTCTCGACTGCCCTGAATGTAAAACAAGAGGTTCCGGGGTCTTGGATTGTGGACTCAGGTGCTACTGACCACATGACAGGTGATGTTAGAGTCTTTAATACCTTTGAACCATGTGAAGGTAATTATAATGTTAAGATTGCTGATGGTTCCCTATCTAAAGTTACTGGGTGTGGTTCAGTTGTGATTTCAGAAACTTTAACACTACATTCAGTTTTGTTTGTTCCCAATTTGGACTGCAACTTATTATCAATTTCAAAACTCACCTTTGATGAAAAATGTGTAACCAAATTTTATCCTTCCTATTGTGTTTTTCAGGACATGATATCGGGGAAGATGATTGGAACTGCTGAGGTGAAATTTGGTCTCTACATCCTCAATGCTAAAGCTCCAAAGGGTATACAATGTAATTCCGTTGATTCTAAATTATTGTTTATCGAGTCTAGTCATATGTCTAATAAAATTAGTGCAATCATGTTGTGGCACTATAGGTTAGGGCATCCAAGTTTTATGTACTTGAAAAACTGTTCCCTAACTTATTCATCAATAAAAGTTCTCAAGATTTTCATTGTGACATTTGTGAGTTATCTAAGCATACTCGCAGTGTGTTTCCCCCTAGTAGCTATAAAATGTCTAAACCTTTTTCATTAGTTCATAGTGATGTTTGGGGGCCTACTAAGGTCCCTAACATTACTGGGGCAAGGTGGTTTGTTACTTTTATAGATGATCATACTAGAATAACCTGGGTTTTCCTAATGAAAGAAAAATATGAGGTCACCAACTTTTTCAAAAACTTTAATTCCATGATACAAAACCAATTCCAGACAAAAATTCAAGTGTTGAGATCTGATAATGGGAAAGAATTCATTAATCAAGGATTAAGGGAATATTTATTGAGTGAGGGTATAATACATCAAACATCCTGTGTTGATACTCCCCAACAAAATGGGGTGGCTGAGAGGAAAAATCGTCATCTGTTAGAGGTTGCCCGTTCCATACTATTTTATATGAGAGTTCCAATTAGTTTTTGGGACGAAGCTATTTTGACGGCTACATACTTAATTAATAGACAACCATCAAGGGTGCTACAATATAAAACTCTTGTTCAAAGCCTACTTGAAATATATCCTCGCACAAAACTTATTTCCAATATTCCTTTTCGTGTCTTTGGGTGTACAAGTTTTGTCCATATTTACCCCCACATGCGTAACAAATTTGACGCGAGAGCAATAAGGTGTCTATTTTTAGGGTATTCTCCTACTCAAAAAGGATACAAATGCTATGACCCTGTGAATAGGAAATGGTATGTGTCCTTAGATGTTACATTTGTTGAAGATCAACCTTTTTACCCTCCAACTAAAATTCAAGGGGGGAGTGAATCTGAATTTCAGTTTTTAAATGTTGGTGAACCTCAAAATCAAGTGTCTAGTGAATCTGAACTTCAATCTTCTATTGTTTTTGATACCTTTAACTTTAAGTCTCCTAAATCTAGTCAAAAACAATCTCAACAACAGTCTCAAAATGTGTCGGAGTCAACAAATCATGAAATCTTTCCTAAAGATCCAATTGTACCTATTGTATACACAAGGAGACCTAAAGCAAAACAGGATGAGCTGAACTCAGTTGTACCTGAACAGAGCCATGAATCAGACCCAGAATCATCAGTCCAAGTTCTTGATCCTAATATAAAGCCTTTGAGTGAAATTACAAACAACCCAACAGATTCTGTTTTGAGTGAAACCTGTAAGGAGTCAGACACCAATGACGAGAAACCAATTGCTTTGAGGAAGCTTGTAAGAGAATGTAGATCCAGACCTTTATATCCACTATGTAAGTATCTATCATATGAAGGCCTATCACCAAATTACAAGAAATTTGCCCTCAATATCACCAATGTGTCAGTTCCAGCAACCATTAAGGAGGCCATGATAGTCCCAGAATGGAGGAAGGCTTTTCTAGAGGAGTTAGAAGCTCTTAATAGAAACAAAACGTGGGACATCACAGATTTACCAAGTGGAAAAAGGACTGTAGGGTGCAAATGGGTGTTTACAGTAAAATACAAGGCTGATGGAAGTGTAGAACGCTATAAAGCCAGATTGGTTGCTAAGGGTTTTACACAAACATATGGCATCGATTATGAGGAGACGTTTGCTCCGGTGGCTAAGTTGAACACAATTCGAGTTCTATTTTCTATTGTAGTAAATCTGAATTGGAAGCTCCATCAAATGGATGTTAAAAATGCTTTCTTAAACAGAGATTTGAAGGAAGAAGTCTATATGGAGAGACCACCAGGTTTTGAAGCATTTTTTGGGAATAAAGTGTGTAAATTGAAGAAATCATTGTATGGGTTAAAACAGTCACCGAGGGTGTGGTTTGAAAGGTTAACCAAGGCAGTTAGAAGGTATGGTTACTCTCAATGTCAAGCTGACCACACCTTGTTTGTCAAACATTCCTCAGGTAACATAGTTACTATGCTTATAGTATACGTGGATGACATGATAATCACTGGAAACAATGAAGAGGAGATTCGGAAACTGAAGTGTTTTCTAGCTCAGGAATTCGAAATTAAAGATCTGGGGAGTCTAAAATATTTCTTGGGAATGGAGGTTGCAAGATCACAAGCTGGAGTATTTATCAACCAAAGGAAGTATATACTGGATCTGCTCAAAGAAACTGGGATGACAGAGTGCAAACCTGCAGATACTCCTATGGATAGTACAACTAAACTGGGTTTAGTT